>JAODYC010000108.1:57486-98108 GCA_026262405.1 Curvularia hawaiiensis | reverse complement strand
TCCTCACTCCTCACTCCTCGCTACCATTGCCAATTGGATTGACACGACTAAGCGGATATACCACACCAGCCAGCTATACAACTTCACAAAAGCTTACTTCATACATGCCCTCTTTGCATAGGCATTTATCCAAGATCTAAACTATATCACCATTCCACCACCACGGTCGATACGGACGATATCTTCACGACTACTCAAGAGCATGCCTGAGAAGGGCTTACTCATGTACACGACACCATGTGCGAAGGCCATATGGCTACGTTAGTCAAGGCGTGCCTTACCTACCGACGCGCAAAGCCATGCAAAATAGGCAAACACAGCCTGCTGCACCCGCTACCTATCCTAAATCACGCACCTGCTACCTTGCATTGACAACGGTCGAAGTCCCACACATGATCATATCCAACCAAGGAGCCTAGTTCGTTGGAGGATTTACACAAGCTTCACAAGAAGCTTACCACACTGGTTGAAAAGCAGAGCTGTCTCGCGATGCGCTTGTTGTAGTTTACCATGCCCTCGCCTCACGTCGCGCAAACGGTGTCTCAGCAAGTACCTACGTCCTACCTTGATGCTCCAAGTCAACAGCACAAGAAGGGTACCGCTACTGAGCCTCTTACTAGCAACGCGTCAGGCTGGGATGGGAAGCCCAGTAACCATCCGTGACAACTGCGATGACGGACCATCACAACCAATGCCAATGGGGACTATGGGTGTACTGGGGACTTGGGTTGCGCTCGTCTAGCTCGGCTCCCACTAGCAACACGTTGGGCTGGGATAAGAAGCCCAGTAATTATCCATAACAACTACGGTAACGGACTCTCACGACCGAAGTTCATTGCAGCGTTATATATCGAGTATAACGGTTGGTTTCTATGAAGGGCTTCGTGCAGCCAAAATTGTGATTTGATGGCTCTGAGAAGCTCTACCATCTTATTGGTCAGATCTAGAGCCAAGATGTCAGGCGATACCATGTGCGCCTTCGGGAGCTTGTACGCCACCTCGCCTAATGGCGTGAGCACCTTGAATATCTGCATGCGCCAAACAAGGTCACGCGTCGTACCTAGACATGCTCGCGTTCATGTGCCTGACCAACGCGCAAGTTCGGCTTGAACCTTTCGCCCGTCTCTACGTTCACGAGCGCTAGCATGTTGGACCTTTTCCCCAAACTATGAATTTCAGCCTGTCGCTAGTGGCGAGCTTGTCCCCAGCCATGGGCTCCTTCGACTCCACGTAGGTGACCGCGTACGTCCCCGACCTTGCTCATGCCCACGGTCGTCCATACTCGTCTCTAGACACGTGTCGTTAACCGGGATCCTGTCCCTATTCGCCTTTTAGTCCCTAAACGACACCCTAAATGGCAACAATCTCAACCTCGGACGAGAACTCCCCTCGTAGACTCAAGCAGATCAACATTTATGATCACAGACTTGCGTATACGTCAACGCACTAGCTCGCGGTTCTATTCACAGTCAACCAGACTTTGGACGTGTACACCGCGTAATGCGCTCATATATCAGTCCATCAACATATCCAAGTTCACAAATATAGACTACCACAATCTCAGAGTCAAGAACAGCAGCGGGCACTAAAGGATAGTAGGGTACGCGAACTACAACGCGTACATGGACGCGGACGATAACAAGGCAGAGAAGTGCTACATAAACTCCCCCTCAAACGTGGCGAAGAGCAAGGTCGCAAGCAATATAGAGGTCCTATATGTACTATGACTTTTCACCTCTTACGATAACAAGCGCGACATTGCGGACACGTCCTCGCCAAAACTCGCTCCTAGCGCAGGGCTCCTCCGCTAACTTGAGATGAAAACTAAGACCGTTCCACATCATATACCGTATGCGCTGAGCTTGGGTCGCATCTTGGAAGCCGCAATCCCTAAGAAGCCGCGTAATGCTCGTCTCGATCCGCTTCCATCTTTTCTCGTCCCCTTCTAAGCCACCATACCATTGCTCAGTACTCCACATGCTATCTGCTTCCTCAACAACCTTTATCCAAGACCGTATTTGTCTAAGGCGCCTATCTAGCGTCTGCCTATGCACAAGACCATGCGGAGTTGTCTTCGCTATTGGGTGCCATTCTGTATAGTCTTTCACTTCTTGAAGGATGTCGTGTTCTGCCTCTTGTAGCCACCAAAGTGCTGCGCTTGTATTGTCCCTGTATGCGATGGCTGCGCTATCAAGAGTAACCATGACGGTCTTCGTTTCTCGTAAGAGTATTTCGATGTCAGCTGTCGACTCGGGTGTCACTGGCTCATCGATTTTGGGTAGGAGTTGGTGCTGGACTAGTTCCATGGCTTGTTGTTCCAAAAAAGACATGCTGGATAGCTCTTGGATAAGCGCTGTGAACGATGAATGTATTTTTTCGTCTTTTTGTGAATAGGTGTCATAGCTTTTAGAGGGTAAGGATGTGATTTGATCGAAAGACATGTCGTGATGGGCGTATCGAAGTTTGGTAATGAGGCTCTCGTAGCAATGCTGAGCTTGCTCATAGGGCGTAAGTTCAGCAAGAGGAGCAATGAAGGACCTTTGCTGGATTAGGTAGCAGGCGTAGCTAGCGAATACCACAGCGCTAGCTACCAGTGTCTTAAACTTGACACCCCGAGGCTCAGGGTCTTCTTCACGCCATGGATAGTTCACTCTTTCCATTCGGGCCTGCCACGCATCTCGAAACCACTCCCTAATTGCCTGAAAGTATAGCATCGGAGCAATACTATGAGTTGGGTGTTGTGGATTACTAAGCAGAGTGTGGCTTGGATGGCGTTTCGTGGTGTCTCTTCGTGCAAAGGGTGGGAGGATGTGCAAGCCCACCGCTCTTCGAAGCTTAGTCGCAATGGTCTCAGCTCTCACACCAAAAATGTCATCGGCAAACAACATGCCGAGGCGGCTGCAAATTTGAGATGTTCTGTCTCGGCCCCGGCTAGCTGCAGTGCCACACCTGTTCTAGTTTGACTCTACCATTTGCGATCAAAGAGTTTTGTCTTTGTCCAGCACCATCATGTTTCACCCCTTGACCGGAAACTCAGCAGCAGGAGGTAATAAAAGCGATCTGTAGTTTCAGAAGTACTTCTCATACGAAAAGTCTTCTTCACTCTCATGCGAGCACCTCTTTTGAGCCACTTTTTATTCACGCCAGGATCCAACTTTATCACCTTCTGCCATGCCAACACGAATGCAAATGTTCAAGATTCTCGGCTGGTGCCTGCTTGTAGCAGTGTTTTATGCATACTGTCAGGTAGAGCTTTCTCGGGGAATTACCTTCGTGGCGACCTTCTCTCAGAGACCGCCTTTCTCGCAACTTACACAGTCACATGAGCATCCAAATGTGACCCTCTTACTAGAAAACAGTCTTGTAAGTACAATGTTTGTTTGAGTTCGTTTCCTTCATGCTAATGATGTGGGTAAGAGGATATTAAGTGAACTTGCGCTAGCTTTAGACCACGCTATGCCAGCACCTGCACGCCTGCAGGCTAGAACCACTATTCACAATGCGCGCATCGCGGGATACTCTTGCTATGAGTCGTACATACACTTTTCAGCGGTGATGAAGAGCTTGAACCGCACACTTGACGCAGCTGGCTTCATTCTCCGTCTGTCTATGAGCAGCCAGATTGCAACAGCTGTTGTGATGTTCACAAAGCTTGCTAGTATCGCCACTATAATGCTAGGGATCTATGCAGTTCTTGAAAAGGTAGTTCGCTCCCCTTGCACCACTATCATGGTGCTAACGCTGTACTTGGTGATCCGTCTCAAGGTAAGTGACGCTTAGAAGCCTGATTGAACATTGACTGATACATCTCAGGGAGAACAACATCACTACGCCGATCAAGACTGACAGAAGTAAGAAGTGCTTAGGGAGCAAGCCAAGGATCAAGTGAGGATATGAACGCGCGTACGGATATGTTTTGGGTTGCGGAGACAGTAGATCGGCATGGGAGTAGGGCTTGTTCGTTATTAATTAGGGAAGCTGCTTTAATTTTGGGATAGAAACGGAGTTTGGATTTGCAATAGTGAACTGGCTATATGATGGGACTCGCGTGAATTCACCTATGCGATCCTGACTTGGAGTTAGCAAGGGCATATACTGGCAACTAAGATAGTACCTACACTGAGGATACCGTATCGTTTCCGTCTCCTTCAATCGTCTTCGCGAGAGCGTCCCTCCACTTCTCAATAAACGCACCCAGAGGCGACTTTCTCTCAGGTCCCGTGCAGTTACTAAGCTGGTCTGTAGCGGCCAATATAAAGGTATGAATTTTGCCGGCGAGTGTCACTATTTCGGCTTCCTGTTCGCGTAATTGGGTAGTGTATTTTGATTCTAGCTTGGCGTTTTCTTGTCGCAGTATTGCTATGGGATCTGGAACAGGCTGAGACCAATCGTTGGCCGGTGCGGGGAGCTGAAAAGGAGCCATAATTGATTGATATAGGATGACGCGTTGCCTCTTTATACTGAAGCATTTCGGCGCAAGTCACCTCCATATGCACGACGAAAACAGCACGACAACGATGGCCCAGTTCAGACCCGATGATGACGACACTGCAAAGAGATACGGAGAAATCTTTCTACGAAGACGTTTCCCACAGGCGAAGCAGCAAATTCCTACTGAAAGACTCAGCGCAGCCCTCGAAAGGAAGCCAGATGTTGGTGTGGCCCTGGATATGGCCGTGGAAAAGGTGCGCTCTTCCAGCTTTGCCTGGGGATCGACAAAGGCTAACCCGACTATCTAGCAAGGCGCCCCACAAACGTACGACATTGCTTATGCAACTACGATCTTCGATACGCCAGTGATAACACAAAACACCGAGACTTCTATACAACAGCCACACATAATAAGGCGAAATCGATCATCATACAGAGCCCTGTATCTTCTTGCTCTGCTATCGCTGCTACTCGTATACCTTATTCAGCCTCAAATACCGGTACTTCAGTTTGATGTGGACACGCTGCCACGACAAATAGAGCTTCGGCAAGCGTGCCATAACACCTTGGAGTCTCTAGCTATCTTGAAACATAGAGGGCTAGAAGATTTCGATGTGGAACGTCTTACTAGCGCGAGGGAAAGACTCGCTGTTTTACGGCAGCTGTCTAGGGAGGTCACATTATACACCCATGACAGCCTACTTCCTAGTCTAAACAGAGTGGCAATAAATCCAATAAATTGTGCCATCGCAGCACAGTTTTGCGAAGGCCTTCTCAACACCATTAGTATGTTGGACGCAGTCACTCGAGACTTTGCAATTACTCATAGCGACCTTCTCGCTATACAATCTTCGGTCAGACATACGGAAGCAGCGACTGTCAAGGCTTATGAGAATTTGAGGAGCGCCGAGAAATCTCTCTATGTGTGGAGGCTTTGGTATACGCATCAAACGAGCTATGCTGCGCAATTAGCTGTTCAGCTAGAGATACTGTGGGATTATCTAGATGCATTAGATGCTGCGGTGAATACAGTTGAGATGGCAGCTATTGGATGGACGGCTGCGCACAAAGCCTTCGTGAGTCTTGACATGGAAGCTCAACAATGGACAGTCAACCAAACGTCCTGCCATATACAGTCTATTGACGCGTTCTTTGGTCACTTCTCAGCTGCAGTTGGATTGATATATGGTTCTGGATTCTAGCTAGATACTTTCTTGAATTAACTATTCATATCCCTCTAAACTAGACACCAGGAGTTACATTTGTTGGGCGGCAGCGGTTTGATAGGGGCGGAGCAAGTGCGCTCGAAGGTTCCTTCCAAGTTTGTCAGCACCAGACTCAGCTATGGCTTTATCTATACACAGTGTGTGTCGTAGGTGGCTAATAAGCTCTTCGTAGTGAGGTCCCTTTGCTCTCAGCTTCGTCTCAAGAAAGTTTTCGCTAAGCTCTTTGGATAAGAAGAAGAGACAACCTGGACCAAAAACTTTACATAAGATGTCCACTTTGGATCCAACTTTCCACCATTTGACCACATCCGCAACGGCAGTCTTCACAGCGATACCAGACTTCGATATGTTGAGGTTGTTGAGAAATGTGTCGATAGCTACAACCTGATTGTGGCCCATGGTTTTGGTGGTCATGACTAGTTGGCACATGTCGTAGTAATTCAGCATCTGAAAATGATAGCGCACATTGCGCGGGACTTCTTCCGAAATCAGCTGCTTGGTGTACTGATAGCAATGGACAAAGGTATCTCCAGCATTGTCCGGCCAGGCAGTCGCTCCATGGACCAACATGGCGCAGTCCATGAAATGGCGTGGATCATCACCCCAATCCTGAATGTATTTCTGTATCGGTGGTGGGAGTGCGAGTGGTCCAAGACTCTTGAATCGATGGGTCTCAGGGCTTGTTTTCTTTTCTCTTCCGTTACTGCTGGCCGAGTTCTCGAGTCGCCGCTTTCTAGACGGGTCTACTCCATGGCAGCAGATATGGATGTACAGCTTCTCTAGTCGGTCGCGTATCTCCTTGGATACATTCGTAGGTGAGACATTCGCTAGGGTGTTGCTCACTGCGACCTGGTCGTCAAGGTATCGAAGTAGGGAATCGTTATCCATGGTTATTGTTGAGCTTCTCTGAATGCTAGTTTGTATTAGATAGAACTGAATATATACACCATGTCAAAGTAACATGTCTAAGACTTCAACAAGTCCGAGTGACTCCTGTCTTTCTTCACTACGTCACCTGACGTTAGCTTGACTTGTCCTGAAACTAGACTTGAGACAACAAAGTATATAAAGACGCTTCTCATCACTCTCTAGAATTCATGATCAGAGCCACATCAATCAACTTTCTATTCTATATTGCATCTATCGCTACAAGCTTGGATCGAATCTGCTTACATAATGAGCACTCTACCAACTGCCGTTATCTCTATAGGCGCTGTATTTGGATTCGTATCGCAACTATCAGATGATAACTACCAGCGCGTCCTAATAGTTCTAGAGGAGCGCGCACCCGCACTTTCAAGAGCCGCGGTCCTGTCAATCATCAGGACTACTATTGGGGTTACCAATGCTATCGAAACTCATCCAGTCATCATCACCAACATGCCTAGAGTCTCTGCAACGGCTCTCGCACTTGCTTCAGGCGTATGGAATGATCTATGGGATATTGGGGCCGCCATATGGGTGAATATACTACTCCTACCCGCTCGCGTTAGACTTGCTGTCCTTGGGCCTCGATACCCAACATCGGACCACTCCGAGGACGCTACCACTAGCGACAATATAACGGATGTCCACGAAGATATTAAGGAAGATGAGGAAGAACAAGACGTAGCGGGAGGCATACGTGAAGCCATTGCACTCGACCAGGAGGCAGTGAGTGAAGATTCTAATGTGATCATAGCAAGAGACGGCGATAGCAATACGATAGAGGTAACGGAGCCTGCCAGGGACACACCTAGTGAAGCGCAAGACGCAGTAAAAAGAGTGCAAGTGGTAGATGCAAAGCCAGATAGAGGCACAGCTGGGGTCAGCAATGAAACAATGGATGGCGTACAAGACGCAACAGGACCCGACTCCGTAGACTCAGCCCCTCAGTTCAAAGTCAATTGTGCTGGCATATGCGGTAATGGCAGACGCTGTGGGCGTTGGGCATGGCGGAGAGCGGATGAGCCACAGCTATACTTGTGTTGTCCGGCGCATGCGAAGCAGTGGGGTAGCCGCAATACTAAGTAAACTGACATAGTCACAATACATATTCGTACTGTATAGGATCTTATACTTCTACGCAGCTAGCTCCGGGCATGCAAGTAGTGGATATGACTAGAATGTTCTATTACTAGCATGCAGCACCTGCAATGGTCTTTATCGTAGCAATCATGCTTGTTTATATGCTATTTTCTCCAATAGTTTAACATCAGATCAATCTACTCATCGTCCACCTACTTCAACTCTACAACAATGTCCAAGCGGAACCGTACCGCAAGTCCCAACAATGAAGGCAATGAGAAGCAGGCTAGAAAAACTACGTGGCTTCCCGCTGATACCAGAGATTTGGCATGGTCTCAGCAAACCAGTCGCAACTATGTCTTCCGAGATCTCCCAGATCCGCAAGTGGAAAAGGATCCAGACGAGGAATTTCTTGCTACAGGATACTCTAATATTCCACTGTCCAAGATCGAGAAGGTTGCACCCGCTGATCCGCAGATCCCAGACGCCACGGATATGTGTGCATGCGATGGCCATGGAGGAAGTCGCCCAGAGGATGGTACCTGGTGTCCGCAGTGCCACTTTCGTCGCGCATCACACCGCTTTGTCCCAAGTGTAGCAGTCAATCCATGCTACTCCTGCAAACTGCCTCGGCTATTATAGCTCTGCGGGTACTGTCGGCTTGGACGTGTGCATTCGGACGCTGAGAGGCGCCGTCAGATGGTATGGTGCATCGTTGGTCGGCATGAAACCCCACGGGAAAGCTTTGTGAAGCCAGGCACGGTGGTGGAAACTCCCTACATATGCAACGAACACCAGACCGTACTTCACCGCTTTCTATTCTTTCGGCGGGTGTCATTCAGTATGGATGAATAGAGTGTGGTGCAGTGGTAAGACATGTCTTGTAGAAGGGTAGTTAGACATGGTTCGTGCGGTTAGTGAATGTAATATCCAATAATAATTACTACACCAAAGCCACCTCGCGACATTCATCTTGATTACTCGTCTCATCTCACATGCATTGCACTTACTTCGTGCTCAGAAACGAGCGGATTACGATATCCTGGAATCTTGGGGGCGCCATGTTCGTCACCGTAGGCGGACGACTCTCGGACATATTTGGTCGGCGGTATTTTTTCATAGCCGGTGCCATTATCCTCATCATCGGGAGTATCGTTAGCGCTACGGGCCAAAGTATCAACCAGATGATAGCTGGAGGTGCGCTGTTTGGCTGTGGCTCAGGGTTCCTGGAAATGGCTTTTGGCGCTGTGCAGGAAATCGTACCGAGTAAATACCGTCATGTTACCATTGGTCTGTTTGATGCTGCGTCTATTGTGGCGCAAATTATGCCATTGGTGAGTTGGATTATCATCAAGGAGACGAAGAACTGGCGCATTTGTTACTACGTTATGATTGCCTTCCAGACTATCAATCTGGCCCTATTGGTCTTCTTTTACAATCCGCCGTCTTGGAAGCAGAAGAGAAGCGAGCATGGGAAATCTGCTGGACAGCTTCTCAGGGAGTTTGACTGGCTGGGACTGATCTTGTTTTTGGCTGGATGCACCCTTTTCATCGTTGGTGTGAGCTGGGGTGGCTCAATGGCTCCGTGGACATCCGCGACGGTGCTTGTTCCTATCATTATTGGCCTGCTCACGCTGATCGGATTGGGATTCTACGAGGCCTACTATACACTTCCCGCTCCTCTGTTCCCGCCACGTCTCTTCATGGCCTTGAGGCACTTTACTGTGCCAATAGTAGTCATGGCCATTGGCGGCATGCAGTACTATTCGAATGCAACGCTCTGGCCGCGTCTTTCGCAACTGATCTACGCCAGCGACGAAATCTCAAAAGGATTATACGCTGAAGTCCTTCCTCTGGGTACCATCATTGGCGGCATAATTGTAGCTTTTAGCAAGTACATCGGCCATCAGCGTTCGGTTATTGTGTTTGCCGTCGCACTACAAACTGCCTGCGTTGGCGCCATGTCGACCTCTGACATGGGCAACCCAATTAAATCCGTCATTCTTACTGTCATTATCTCAACATGCACATCTGTTAATCTTCTCAACGGTATGGTCCTGGTTGGATTCGGTATAGTTTATCAAGAGGATATAGGTACCGCAGCCGGTCTAGCAGGTACTTCACGCCTCCTAGCTGGTGCCATCGCGACCGCCATCTTCGGAAACGTTACAAACAACAAATACCAGGAGATATTACCCGAACGTGTTCGATCAAATTTAGTCCGATTTGGTCTCCCTTCTACTATCATCGTCCAGCTCATCTCCGCGGCGAAAGCAAACAGCGCGGCTGCTTATGCAGAGATCCCAGACATCACGCCTGCCATTCAAGCTGCCGCTAGTCTTGGAAATAAGCAAGCATATCTTGAGGGCGCGCATATGTCATATCTAGTCGCGCTGGCTTTTGGTTTGTTAGGGGTTGTAGCTGCCTTCTTCATTCCAAGTGTAGATAGGAGGAAGTATACCAATAAGACAGTGGCCGTTCAGAAATCGGATGGGAGAGGGCTGCGAGAGAAGGAATCAGCCGAAGATCGCTCGCCTTAGTCAATGACAACTAGTTCAAATTTCAAAACTACCGAGCGCAGGATACAGTTTCAATCCGAACCAACATTCCACATGGTCGGAATTTGTATGCGCTCTGTAGGTGAACCGTGCATGTAAAATATGCGTTCGAAATCAAAGATTCATTTTGCTATTCTGAAAAGAGAGCCTGCCTTGAAACAGGCGAGAAACTATCCAGGTTCCCAACAAGGTGTGTCGAATGATGCGGTACTAACATAAAATGAACTCCCGTTGGATGACCTTCTGCTCAGACTCCCGAAGCAGTATCTCTCCATCCATCAGCCCGTGAATATAGCATTCTCCTACAATCTGGTAGAGATTCTTGCTGCATGGTCTTAAGACCACCGGACATGGCATGCCTAAAAGGATGGCCACGATATCTCCTGAATGGACATCTATGGGAGCTAAGCCCAAATAACCTGTTTCTGTTGTGATGAGCGCTCTTTGCTCGAGACAAAGTAGAGCTAAACGCATACATCGCAACGTTGACGATACATCCACAACTTTTTTCCCTGATTTTGGAAAGAAGTCTTGAAGACGTTGGCCCCCTATAAGAAAATTTCCATTATGTTTTGTGAAAGTGTTGAACCTTTTGGAATAGCTCGATTTGAAGAGATCTGGCCACCTTGATTTACGCGGGAATTTGGCAGGTCGAGTATTTCCATCGCATTCTGATACCCATGGGATCTGCAGAAGCAGTTCCCCAGTCGCGCCAGGATGGTTCATAACCAAGGTCTTCTGAAGTGCTTCGGATATCCCATCGCCGTACCTATTCGAAGTAGTACTGGGTTGTTTGGGATGCCAACTTGTTGATGATTCTGTCGCAATGCCATCGACCTTGTCCACTCGAAATCCAACACAAGCAAGCAGATGGCGATCTTTTCCTTCCTCTATAAACTGGAAATTGGCCGGTAGTTGTCCGCTCGCTTGACTGGATCTCAAATACTGGACGTGCTGACGGCCGAATGGCTCTCTCCAATCAGGGACCCATGATGGCCACCCTTTGCTCTTTGGTATGCCTCCAAATATGATCTGTTGCAAGTTATTTGATCTCTCTACAACAGATATGATGAAGTTTGTGTAGACTTGTTGTTCTGAGAGGGAATAGTCCGTTTCGATTCTTTTAGCAATGTCGGGATCTAACAAGCCAATTATGCTGTAAATTTTGTCTTTCTGAAAGGTAGCGTCGGATCTGCGGACAAGATTCAGTAAGAGATCTATACTCACTCCGTCATGTGGGGTGAAAGTGAGTTTCATCAAGCGGTACACTCGGCTTGCTATGGGCCATGCATTGGCATCTAATCCATGATCGAACCGATGAGAAAGTTCTTCACAACCCTGCAACAGACGCTGGCAATACATGGCACCTAAGCGTATCATTCGTCTTGTCAGCTTGAACTTGCCACACAGTATCAGGGTCGAGTTGTGGTTCATAGCCAGCTCCTGGATGATCCATGATCGAGTCCAATAAGTTTTTTTTACAAAGGCGAGCAGGGCAGGTCCTCCGCCAAGTAGTAATTCTTCTGGAAGGTCCAATGCGTCTTTCAGATCGGCATTATGACAACGATGGTACATCGTCTCAACTGCTAGCCTGTCCGTTTCTTCTTCTTGACCCAGCCAGACCACCACAGCTCTGGCTTTGGTATATATGTCTCTCATGCGCTTAACTTGCTTGTTCTTCTCTTCTCTATTGTTTTGATTGATACACAATGAGTCCACCCAATAACACATGCCCAAATGTGTTTCTTCCAAGTCGCGCAAAGCCTTCAAGGCTTCTTCAAGATTTCTTGGAACTTTTGTGTCGATGTTATTTACGGTAATCTCTTTCGTATCCGTTTTATCGCCCCAGGTATATGACAGAGCTTCAAAATCACCCCAGGTGTAACGAAAGTCGGAGTGAATGATGTTATGAGCCTGGGCAATGGATGCGGCTTTGCTGATTTTTGTCCGTTCCAAATACGAATCTCGAAAGTCTATGCATTCTGTGAATGGGTCCCAGTAGATGAAACTTTCTTGGTCGTCTGGGAATTCGGGGTTTGATAAAAAGACGGGAGGGTCTTTTAGTGAAACGTGTTCTATGGAACATTGAATCTTTTCTTCCGTCAGGTTTGTGTTGGATACATTCAGGAACTTGAGAACTCGAATCTCCTCATTCTTTTCGTCAAGAGGCCTATATGGTAGGTCGAATAGAGGCGGAGAAGGACAAGGCGTCATTTTATGGAATTGGTTTTTTAAACGCACGTGGTGTTTAGAGCCTCTCAATAGAGTTGTGAAGGCGGGAAGACAATGGGCTTTACCTCAAAATGAGGGATATGATTCAGAATATCAGTACGCTTCTTATCATATTTCAAAAACAACTTCCAGGAGGGTGCAGGTGCTATTTCACTCCCCGGTTCTTAGAGACCGGTCAGGACTCAAACGGGTGGGGATAACAAGGCTGGATTCATGTCTAGTTGCATTATGTACAGAACGCGTTGCAAACACGGCTACTCCCACCTGATCGAAAGAATTGTTCCCAGCAATGCAACATGACCTGCATCTGACGAATGGTGATAGCAATGCGCCAATCATAGTATGACACTTAGCAATACGTAGCATCTCCAACTTCCTTCCTTTTCACCGGAACGCCACAGACATGCTTGAGCCAGCCTGTAATGACATCTTGCCAGCTGTAGATCTAGGGGCTGTGTCTGCATATCTCAGCGGCGCAGCATGCGCAGATACTTTGTATTGAGATTGCAAGATAAGAGTGGTATGGGGAAGGGGTTACCCCGCCTTCATATGCATCGTAGGTTCACACACTCACGAGCAAAGAGCCGTTCACGCGATTTACCGACGTCACAGTGCTCGAGAATAAGTCCAAGCAATTAAGTAACGAGACAACTTGCTGCTCATTAGGTAATGCAACACTACGAGAATTGTGAAAGTTTACTTAGTTATCTCGAAAGCGAACCAAGCGCTCGGCGAAAGTTATTGCGCAGTGCCTTAGGAAGCAATAGAGCCTTAGGGACCTTAGGTGTCCGCCTCTCAGAAGGCTACACTTCACTGACCCATCCGAAGTTCTTCCTTCAGAGAGTGTTTCTTCCGGTCCGATTAATCTGGATTTCACGTTATTCAAAGAACAGCTGTCGGTCGTTGTTCGGTATGTACTGTTGTCGACGTGTACAGTATGCAAGTGCATATAGTACCCCACGTGTTCGTAGATCCACGATCCTCAATCACAGGAAGCGGGGTTTCCTTCACAACAACAGCGCACTGTTGTATTTTGGATGGCTTTCTATTCATTAGCATATTGACATATATATGTATGTATGAGAAGCGGAGCTATAACAAGTCTAAGAATGCCCGGACGATCTTCGTTTTCAAAAACAAGTAGTCAAGGGGTCACCTACGGCATGGCGCTGCATGGTTCGAAAAAGCCGTATTGCTGGGTCAGAACAATACTAAGAGTTATCTGATGGATAGTCTTTCGGTGTCTAGTGTTAGGTGAAATTCCTAAGCTGGTTTATCAAACGGGTGTGCGCAGTCCGGAAGTCTGCTAGGAAATGCATGAATCGACCGAGACCGCATAACAATGTAAAGAAACGTCTTGCAATGAGCCAAAAAAAAAACAAGGCAGATAGAAGAAAAACCCATGAATATAACCACATCGCTTATTTCAACGTGTAGTCAATATATATCATATACTGTGGATATGTAGTATAAATGACGATGGTCGAAACCAACTCTTGATAACTTTTTGAACAATGCATTCGACTTAGTACCGTCCAAGTTTCTTTCTTTCATTCTAACCACGAGATATCATCAAAGTAAAACGCCTTGAAATGCCCACCTGACCCGAACGCCGCCCAATGAAGATTTATCCAGTCGCTTACAGAGCCTCGAGTTCGAAATCGTCCAGCTTGTCGCGGTACTTCATGATGTTTCGCTTGATCTTAGAAGAGTCGACCCAGGTCACAAAGTCCTCCATGTTCCTGGTGACGAGGTAGGCGGGATCGGTGATGACGTCTGTTCCCACGCGGACATGGCCTTGCTCGATGAGAGTGGTCGCGGCTTGGATGTGGTCGGCCATGCGCAGGCGGGTCATGACGACAGGAAGCCTCCTCCGCGCAAAAGCTGACACGGTAACCTTGTGCTCAATGTCGCTCAGCTTGCCTCTGCCTCCGCCACCTGTGCCGAGGATGCCCATGTCGAACAGCTTCTCCAGCATAAGATCTTCATGTTTGCGTCTAAAGGGATCGGACGGGTCGAGCGCGGAAATCTTGTGGGCGAGCTGGCGCAAAGAACCAGCAAGCTGGTTGTACTTTCTGTAGTCGTCGCGGCCTTGGATGGCATAGCGTCGCATTACAGCTGCTTCTCGGTGGCTATTCACAAGTTAGCGCCTTTCATACGAATGACACTACGTCTGTTACTCACTCATTGTCACTCTTATAGGTGTTGAAGTCGACCTAGAAGCACGCGGTTAGCATTCTGCACATCTTGTCCTGTGATTGAACCGCTCCGGGGTTGCATACCTTCTTCAAGAGCTTCTGCTCATGATGTTTGAGTTTGCGCACCATGTTTGCGACTTGCGACTTGCGACTGGGCGAGTGTGCAAGATTGAGGCAGCGGGCGTGAAGATGGCGTCTCCAGGAAAATGTTGCGCGGAGGCCGGAGATCCAAAGATTTGACTGGCAGGGATGCTGCAGCGGGCGCTAGCCATTAGCGCGCCGGTAATCCCTCTCTATTCCAATGACGGCATAGGCGCTACTAAATTTCTAGTCCAATGCCGTTGGAGTCATTGTGCCATCCTCTTGAGTTCAGACACTCTCTTGAATTCATTATAGACACTCTGTCACCATGCCGACCGTTCACTTGCTCGACTACGTTGCCGGCAATGTCCGCTCTCTCGTCAATGCCATCGAGAAAGTTGGCTACACGGTAGAATGGGTCAAGTCGCCTGCCCAGGTGCCCTCCGCAGAGGTACTGCTATAGCCCTCCCACCACAAAGGGTACGTCAATTGACAAGTGCTGATGCAGCATTTCTCATAGAAACTCATCATCCCTGGTGTCGGTCACTTTGGCCACTGTCTCTCCCAGTTAGAAAAGGCTGGCTACACTGAACCCATCCGTGAACATATCAAGGCTGGCAAGCCTTTCATGGGAATATGCGTTGGTATTCAGGCATTATTTGAAGGCTCCGAAGAAGATCCACAAGTAAAGGGATTGGGTGTGATCCCAGCGCGCCTGCGCAAATTCCGGGACACGGATAAGAGCGTACCCCACATCGGATGGAACAGCGCAAACACGTCGCGGACTGGCGAGGTAACAGACGAATCATTATACGGACTCAACCCGACTTCCAAGTACTATTACGTCCACTCATATGCTGCGCCATATGAAGAGGGCAAATTGGAGAAGGACGGATGGGCTGTCGCCACCGCGCGGTACGGCGACGAAGAGTTTATTGGTGCTGTCGCAAAGGACAACATCTTCGCCACACAGTTCCATCCCGAGAAGAGTGGTGCTGCAGGTCTTCGTGTCCTCAAGGCATTCTTGGAAGGAAGGAGGAGCGTGAAATTGCCCGAGAAACCGTCAGCGGCTAGCACAAAAGAAGGTCTCACCAGAAGAGTCATTGCATGCCTGGATGTGCGGACTAATGACCAAGGCGATCTCGTAGTTACAAAAGGCGATCAGTACGATGTGCGCGAGAAGTCAGAGACCGGTAACGAAGTGCGCAATCTGGGCAAGCCCGTCGAGATGGCCAAGAAGTACTATGAGCAAGGAGCCGATGAAGTCACCTTCCTCAACATTACATCCTTCCGGAACTGCCCTGTTGCCGATACGCCTATGCTAGAGATCTTGCGCCGCACAAGCGAAACTGTTTTCGTACCCCTCACCATCGGTGGAGGCATTCGCGATACTGTCGACACAGACGGCACCAAGATATCTGCTCTCGACATAGCCACAATGTATTTCAAATCCGGTGCCGACAAAGTCAGCATAGGCTCCGATGCCGTCACAGCTGCCGAGGAGTATTACGCGCGAGGTAGCAAGTTGTCCGGCACCACTGCCATAGAAACCATTTCCTCGGCATACGGCAACCAGGCAGTGGTCATTAGTGTGGACCCAAAGCGTGTATATGTCTCCTCACCAGACGCAACACCACACCACACCATCAAGACCGCAACCCCTGGTCCCAATGGCGAAGAGTACTGCTGGTACCAGTGCACAATCAAGGGTGGGCGCGAAGGTCGAGACTTTGACGTTCGCCAATTAGTCCAAGCTGTCGAAGCCATGGGCGCAGGCGAGATTCTTCTCAACTGCATAGATAAGGACGGTAGCAACTCCGGCTTCGACACGGAGCTTATAAACGACGTCAAGAGCGCTATCAAGATCCCGGTTATCGCGAGTAGTGGAGCCGGTAACCCAGGACACTTTGAAGAGGTCTTTGCGAAGACGAAGACAGACGCCGCGCTGGGTGCTGGGATGGTGAGTTGTTCTTTTACCTGCAACTGAGTCTTACATTTGCTAACGCCGCAATAGTTCCACAGAGGCGAATACACTGTCAAGCAGGTCAAGGATCACTTGCAAGAGAAGGGCCAGATTGTACGGCCCTTCGAAGACGATATCTAAAGATGTGCACTGCGGATCTGTTCGGTTAGCGATTCATGTCACCATGCTCAGCGTTGATGACTCTGCATGGAACTATGAGAATGGCACGACGATTAGGTCGACACAGACTTTGGATATCGTGACTCGATGTGCCTGTATCTAATGTTTGGTCCATGTAGTTTGAGTAGAATCAGAGATTTCAATTTTGCTGTTATGAGCATTTCAAGACGAGTGTTTTCCTGGATTGGTATAGTTAACGAGGACCGTGCGAGTACGAACAGATCGCCGCCCTGACACTTTATGATCGTGTAACTCTGTATTGACAAGCAAAATATTGGGCGGATAATTCGGAGTCATGGGAGACTTCTGTGTGGGTGTTAAAGACATGCGAAGCTGCAGAGCAGGATAGCTTGTGTGCCACTGCCTTCGTGATCACTCTTCCAGTAGGCCGGATTCTGTATATTTATACTCGTACATGACCCCTTCAATCTTTCTTCGTCTAGTTCTCCTACTCCTACTCTTGTCCAGCGGCACTGCAAAGCGTGTGAGAGAGTTTTGTAATCGGAGGTGGATGTGAGAAGAAACAAAAGTAGATGTTAGGTAAGGAGAAGAGTGGGGTATGCATACGCATCGGGTGAAATGACGCGTTTCGCCAACTCGGGGAAGAACAAGAGGAAATGATGCTGAGTATGATGGTGCGATGCGCTGGATAGAACAAAACTTCCGTCGTTCTTTTTTCCTGTTATTTACTTTCTCCTCTTCATCACCTTTGTGCACATCTCCACGAGACCCGTCTTCGCCTCCGAGTCTGGGAAAAAGGAGATGGCCTCAATGGCTTTATCGACGTATTCTTGTGCCAGAGCACGAGTTTGTTCAAGACCCGTGCTTTGGGCAACGATTTGGCGAGCCTGAGAAATTGTCAGTATGGGTTCTTACTTTACGTTTCCCTCTCTCCTTTCAATGGAGACTTATCAGACACATGAGGTAGGAATGAAAAGAGAAAAACAACTGACCTGCTGCACATCCCCCTGTTGCGAGAACTTCCTTCCAACCAATTTACCAAGACTCTTATTTTCTTTCCATGCAAACAGCAGTGGTGCCGTCGCCAGTCCCAATTCCAAATCTGCACCAGCAGGCTTTCCAAGCTCGGCTTCACTGACAGTATAATCAAGCATGTCGTCTACCAGCTGGAAAGCTAGACCAAGGTTCTTTCCGTAGAGATACGCAGCTTCTACCACCTCTGGCGTTGAACCACCCAGAATAGCAGCAGCACGACAACTCTTTGAGATGAGCGAGGCGGACTTGAGATATGTCTTTTGCAGGTAATATGAGACAGTTTCCTCTGTCCAAACGGGGTTCTTTTCGTCACGCGCAGTGTTCTTGAGCTGCATAAACTCGCCCTCGACGAGGTTTGCAATGACCGTAGCGAGTAGCTCCGTGACTTCTGGATCGCGGAGACGAGCCAGTGCTACGGACGCTCTTCCAAGCAGGAAGTCGCCAGCGAGCACGGCCATTTTGTTGCCAAACTCAATGTTAGCCGAAGGTGCGGCGCGGCGCGAGACGGAGTGGTCGATGACGTCGTCGTGGAGCAGACTGGCTGTGTGAATGAGCTCAGTGATCTCTGCTAATCGGCGTTGCGAAGGAAGGATGTCACTGTCTTCGGGTGTGTAAGCAGCGTCGTGTCGTATGCTGCTGATAGGGCTGGTATCCGGGTTCTCGTCTGCGAGGATACTTGGCTGTGTTATGCTGATATCAGCGCTTTGGCTTCCAATGCCCATGCCGCCTCTCGCAATGTTCCGGTGGGGTGTGAGGGCGGTGGCGCGACTCATGAGAAGAACCAGCATGGGCCGAACATATTTCCCCTCACTCTGGGTGTAATACTTGGCCACAGTGTCGAGGGTCGGATGTCCAGAGCCAAGTAATTGCCGTATGTTTCCTGTCAAGAATTTCATTTCCCGTGCTACCGTCTGGAAAGGGTCCATCTTTATGGGCGCATCTGGCGGCGGCGTCGATCGCACATGCTGCGCTACGTTGACAGCAGTGGCCCACGATGACTGGTGTCGCCGCCGGGACGGGTGGTATAATGCGGGTACTGCATTTGGACTTTGTATGGAGCGAGAGAGAGCGATGCTACTGTGTGGGCATATCGGGCGACGTGAAGCGGAACAAGACGAAGTTTGCTGCCGCGCGATAGACGCTGCGAGCCGGGGTGAGCGGCCCAGCATGGAGGCGGGTTTTGGTGTGCTGGTGAGGTCGCAGCCAGCGGATAGAAAATTCCAGGTGCAATTGAGCGGCTCTGACAGGGTCCTAGGGCAGAGGGAGTGGGTGGTGGTGGGCTAATTGCCGCACAATCGAGTTGGTCTGCGAGCTATCGCCTAGATTTGTTAAGTTTGAATTATCCATGACGTCCGGAACGCTAGCTCCCTAGGGTCGCCGCATCAATCCCTGTCGCCGCGACGTTGGACACGCCGACCATGTACCCTTTACACGTGCAATTCCGACCTCTCCCCCATACAAACACACCCACAATCCGTCATGGTGCTCCTGACCATGACACCCGGAATTGTCCGGGCAGTCGCAAAAGCCGAAGAATTATCGCCAGACGACTGCGCAAGGGTGCAACGCGCTGACGAACCCACGCTCGCCGACGCCAAACCAGGCAACCCCGTCTCACACAGCCAGCTGATTGAACTCTCCAAGCTGCTGAAGAAACATGTCCCTCGGTCAGACCCGGACGCGCCTGTGTCTGACAAAGAAGCTTCGCAAGATGCCGTAGAAGAACCTGTTCCTAGGACTCTCGCAGCCCTGCTCGCCAACACGACACTATACACCCCGCCCCCGCCACCGAAGCCAGCAAAGACGCCTGAGTACGAAGCCCTTATGGCCCGCCTCCGTGCTGAGCAAGAGGCCCTGTCTTACGAGCGTATGCTCCATCCACCACCTACTCGTGAAACCTTCTCCCAACGGTTCCCTCACGCCCCAGAACCATTCAGTATCGGGGCTATACAAACTACAAGCGAGGAAGACGATGTCTCATTTGAGGAAGTGCATCGCCAGATCATTCTCATCATCAACATAATCGTCTCTATTGTCTGCGTCGCCGTCTTCATCTGGGTGGCTGCACGGCACTGGAGTGTCGGTTCGAGACTGGGACTGAGCTTGGGAGGGTCCTTGGGTGTAGCTGTGGCCGAGGTAGCAGTGTACAGTGGGTATGTAAGAAAGGTCAAAGAGGCTAAGAGGTTGGAGAAGAAGAAACCAGAGATCAAGGAGATTGTCAAGACTTGGGTGCTTAGTGACCAAAGTGAAGGAGCAGAAGTATCTGGATGGAAAGAAAAGGAGGGAGATGGGGTGAGGTTCAGAAAAGGCAAACATCGCTGAAGAGATACAATCTTGTGCTAGACGCCGCCCATGCCTAAGAGGTACCACAAACAAGTCGCAATTGTCCCAAACAGACGCCAACAATGCATCTCGAAGCCCCCTGCGCCTACACAAAGCTCATCAACGAATCAACCACCCGCGTTGGCGTTGACAATGGTGCAAACGCCGTATTGTCTACTTCTTGTCCTTTCTTCTCCCTGCCACCCCGCCAGCAAACCTTCCCAGATTACTCAAGCTAGATCGTGGCTTGTGTCCCTGTGCGGGACCTGGCGCCGCAGGTGCAGGGGCTGGTCTCATGGGTCCAGCAGGACTTCCTGGCCTCAACCCAGTCACGTTCTTCGGTGGCACAGGCGGAGCTGGTGCTGTTGGGCCCAGCTTCTCGTAAACCTCCTCCTCTTCGCCCATACTTGCCATTCTCTGACTGCGCCTTGCCTTTTCTTGCGTTTGCTTGAACCTCTCCAGCAATTCGGTCCACTTGACGGTTCCGGCCGCGTCGGGCCCACTCAGTCCGTCTCTTGGTTTTAGTCTACCGGGGCGTTCGAAGTTCGACATTGCAGCTCCTCCAGGGGAGGCAACGCCACTAGTGCTACTACTGTTTGTGCCAGCTTCTGAGCTTTTTTGCCGCAAGTGGTTAAGGGTGGGGGATGAGGAAGGGTGAACATACGTCGAGCTACTGCGCTGAGGCGCAATATGCAGGTAGCCTATGGCAGAGACGCTGTTGAGGCGATTCTTAAGCGCAGCAAAAGCAGAAGATTGAGGAAGCAACATAAGCAGGCCGTACATGCATTTGTACAAATGCGGGTATCGTTCAGGCTCGAGAAGCTGCATACGGAGATCTAACAATTCGATTTAGCAATTTTCTTTAGAGCTGCACAGGTCAAGGAGCCTTACACGTGAAGACTGGAGATTCGAGAAGTTGCACAAGCTTGTCGATCTGGATAAGCATGTTGACCGTCATCTCGAGCTCGGCGCTGAGAACGTTAGTGTTTGTATCAATAGGGGCGTACACGGTTCACTTACAAGACTTGAAGCAAATGGTATGCCTGTTCATAAGCTTGGGCAAGGAGACAGAGTGAGAAAGTAGCCACAGCATTGTGACACCAAGCCTTGAAAAGAGTGACAAAAAAGGATTGACCATCCTTACTATCAAGGTTCCTTAGTCGCCTTCGTAGATCTGCGAGCTCCGGTGCGGTAATAAGATTGTTGTTCAGGTTCTGTACCATGATACTTGCAAATTCGACATCTTCGTCCTTTGCAAGGCAGTCGGCCATGGTACGGTATATCCTCTCAGCACTGAGGGTAAGACATAGCTGTCTAATGATGAGATTTCCACGCGTCTCCAGCAGCCTGCGATCAGTACAGAATAGCTTTAGCAGATTGACCATGAACGAGGTGAAGTACGTATCGTCACTATGGAGCGAGATTTGCGAGAGCAGAAGCAGGTCGCGGGTAACGACCGCATCTGAGGGGTCGGACAGCGTTTTGAGCAGCGCAGGAAAAGTTCCGTCGTCGACTGTGAGTATCTGCACATCTATTAGCATTGGACGTGTTTGGTTCTTTATGCACTCACTCTCCCAGGTGCCATCCTGTGCAGCATTATCAGCCATGCTATCGCCGCTACTCGTGTAGCTTCATGCTCATTCAAAAACTGTAATGTCAAGGCACTGACTGCAGCTTGATAATCTAGCTCAGGTATGGGACGAGGCGATGCGCCACTTTCCTCAGCTGGAGTGGGGGACCTGCCGTCGGGTGAGTCGGCTTTGCTTGCTTGGTCGCGGATGACTGCCTTGAGCAATCGGCCGGACAGATTGGAGTCTCGCCGTTGTGTGCCGGTTAACTCTTTCCCAAGCTCAGATAGAGAAGGCGGTAGTTGGATCTGCCCACTTGCACCACCATCCCGGGGCCGGTTGTCGTCAGACAAAGATAGAATGTAGTCCATGAGCGAAGCGTTGACCTTGACTGCTGCTTTGCGAACCGTGTCAACCTCGTGCGACATGCGAGGCAACACATGCGACAAAAGGCTTGGGACAAAAGGCATAATATCTTCTGGGCAAATATCGAAAAAGTTGTCGATCCAACGTAGCGCAGTAAGCAATATCTCAGTCTGCTCCTCCTCCGTGTCTGCAATTGTTAGCATATGCTAGCACCTCGTTTCGTGGACAAATCTCACCAGGTGGTGGCACAAGAAAATCAACCAGTATACTCAGTATCTTGGGATGGTCAACATGCACATCCTGGCCGGGTATCCAGTTACCGTCTCCGTGTACAGACTTTCCGCTGTCGCCAGAAACAGACCCGCTTTCTCCGCTGGCATCACCCTTGTCGTCAATCGAATCTTGAGGATCAAGGGGCGTGATGTCCGACGCGTCGCTTCCGCTGCGGATACTGTCTGCAGAGTTCCTGCGCTCGTCTTTGCTGTTGCTCTTCTTACTCTCCTCTATGCCCTTCTTTATTCTTGCAATCTTCTTGATTTCGCTCAAGAGTCTGTCCAACGCTGCCTGTGTCATAGTATATACATCCTGGTTGGAGTCGCTCAAAAACTTGAAGAGGCCGCCGAGGAAGCGCGGCAGATGGGCAATCAGCTCGAGGTCTGGTATGGAATCAAGCAGTGTTATCCATGCGACGAGGAAAGACCGCGTATACGGGTTGATCACATTGATGCGCTCTTCGAGAAGCGGCAGAAACCGCTCGAGACTGAAAGCGTAAGGGTATGGCTCATCCTCGCCGTCGTGCTGGTCGGGCGCAGTCTGCAGTACGGAAACATAGCTGGCAGCGGACTCGGAGACAATGTCTTTGATCAGACGATCTAGTAGCTCTGCGCCGTTCTTGACAGATAGCTCGGAATCTGCAGCCATCTGAACCGTATCCATCGTGTTAGTCTTGTTCTTATGCGAACTTCAGCGCCAGGAGGATGTATCCTTACCTTGCAGAGAGCATCGAAGACCTGGTTGAAGTAGACGAGTATCTCGCCCTTGGCGACCTTTGCAATGTTGTACATGCTCTCGCACGCGTAGTACCGAACACGGGCATCCTGGTCGCTGAAGCATGCGAGAACCGGCGGCACGATTTCCTCAAGATAGCGGGCGACTTCGGGCCCCAGGGCTATTGAGGCAGCGGCCAGTCCTATGAGGCCGCCATTGCGGGCGTGGGGCTGGTGTACGGCATAGGCATACTCGTGGCAGAGCTGGTGCACAATCTTGGCTATCCTGTCGTGGTCCTGGACAGCGAGCGCATCTCGTATCAGGCCTTCGAGCTCGAGGGCGCCGCTTTTGCGCTTGTCGTAGAGTTTGTCGTTGAGGGCTTTTGTGATGTTGGCGTCCATGGTGGGCGAGGTCGTGGGCGCAGGACAGCACTCTTCTCTACATGTTGCAGCTGCCCTAACCTCGCATGCTCTGCGTCCTGGGAGCGGGGGGGGGGGAGCGCCGGCGGAGGGGTTGTGGACTAGAGAGTGTGCAGATAGAGCTCCATGTACGCTCTCACGCCGCGGCTTGGTGTTTGCTGAACCGCAGGCGATCCGAGCCACATGCCCCGGTCGAGGGGGTCCCCACGTCATCGTACACAAGCGCCCGCCCCCCTGCACGCACTCCCTGACTCCCGCGATACACACGCTACCATGCCCAAGATATGGCCAAAGGCGCGTTTTTTGTGCCATGGCTAGCTCCTAGTTGCCATCATGGCGGCCGCGGCAACTCTCTGTTTATCACCATACCCCGGATGACCCAGAGCGACGACTGACGGCCTCCTCTGCCACTAACGCTGCTAGTCGATTGGACGCTGGATCAGCCTCGCTCGCTTTGGCCACCGCCATCGGTCCACTGCCTCACACCCATTTTCAGGCTCACCTGCGCCTGTCAGGTGCGTCGAGCTTCTCGATGCATAAGCTGAAGAACAAGCTCCTGGCCCCCCATCGTCGGGACCGACGACAAGACGATATGGACAAGCTGAGGGAGCCCAAGTTGTCCCCTATCGCAGCCGGGGGGTTCAAGCATTGGGCCGTCGCTTTGTATGTCTCTGGCGATACTCCCCATGGCCACAACTAACAGCTACAGCATCGTCTGCAACTTCAATGTCGACATAGGGTAGGTGCGAATCGACGTCTGCATCGCGATGTCATGTTGAAACTTGGTAGTCCAGAAATCGAGATCCTCTACCCGCCACACATCCCCTTCTCAGCAGCCGACTTGAGCGCCATCTGCTTCAACAGGTACTGTATGTCCGTCTACCTTGTCCGTGCCTCGTCTAAGATGCGTGCAGCTTTCCCGAGCAGCAAAACACAGAAACTGCAGAGGATCTCTGCTACGATTTTGCCATTGCGAACAATTCACCTGACATCCAGCTGAGCTCGCCCAACGCACCCCATGGCAGCGCAGCCACATTCTATGGCTCATGTGTCTTCCGTCAAGAGTTCGATGATACAATGAAGAGAAGTTTCAACCAAAGAGCCCTGGTCTTGATTTCCCATCACAACTTCACCTGCCTGAACCACCGTATCTTACAGAAGATGACGGCATCAGGCCATCTCAGCGATCCAACCACGTTGGAAGCCGCATACTCCCAAATGAACACGTGGATGCCCCCAGCTGTAGGCCATCATGACCTGCCGTTCTTAGGCACTATGTTGAGACTGGACATCGCACCACATCAGGCTTTTCCTCTCCAGGGCCTTCCCGGCCCTACGCCTCTGATTTCCGACACCCCCCTCTCCATGTATGCATACGAGCCGGTTGGATCGTGGGACGGTATTATGCATTACATGCCCTGCATCACCGACCTGTACGTCCTCTACGAGAAACTGATACTGTGCGAGAGCATCATTGTCATTGCAAAGTCACCGCAATTAGCGAGCGAGGCAGTGTCTTCGCTTGTGGACCTCATCTGTCCGGTTCCCTATGCCGGTGTAATCAGACCCTATATGACTATGCAAGCAAACTTCAAGAGTATCGGGATCGACGGGGGTACACCGACATCCTTCATCGTGGGTATTACCAACCCTTTCTTGCTGAAGCGCATCATCGGCGCTACTGAGGCTAGCCACCAAGCCCGACCGCATATATTGTACCTTCAGAACTTTGATGGCCCTGTACCAACGCGGCGCCACCATTCGCTACATCACAAGTCAAGTCGTAATGCGCTTCTCGATCTTCCGGGCGGTGGCATTGAAGTCCATACCCCCCCAAAACGCTTCCTCAGGTCAGACCAAGACGTAGTATCGCAGATTGACACCTTGCTCAAGCTTGAGGACCAGACGCGGGAACTTGGGCCTTTGATACGTCGTCATTTCGCTGAGCTCACTGCTCAGTTCATTGCACCTATCAACCGCTATCTTGCAACGTCCCACGTCGTAACCCCGGGAGGTAATAGCCGATATGCTAATTTTCAGGTACAAGATTTCTTAAGCAGCGTCAGCAAGTACGGCACCAGCGTCAAGTTCCGGGGATCAGGACCAATACAAAGACATCGTGCCAGGGACGGCATGTACGAGACGTTCTGCAACTCGCCGAATTTCTACTCGTGGCTCGAGATGAAGATCTCACTAGAAAACGAAGCATCTGCTGGCATGCTGAATGCACCTGTTGTGCACTCTGCTTAGGACATCTGAAATACTCAGCCCAGACAAGCCAGGGATTGATTGTGTTACTTGCCGCCTGTGCACAATGCATTTGGAGTTCGATTGTTATGCCTGCAAGAGTCGAGTCTGTTGTGTCTTCACGTTGGGTAGAGTCGATACCTGGCACACTTTTTATTTCCATTTTTTCTTCTGACGATTTCGCGCATAGTTGAATCTGGTATCAGTGTTCATAAGTGTGGTTCAACGCATATTATGGTGAGGGAGGATTGGACAATATGGCGTTGAGCCGAAGGTCATCATAATCATATTCGCCGAACTTCTAGCTGGACTACAAAGCTTTGGCACAAGAATAATGAATACATGAGCGATAAAGGATCGCTTGCTAATTAGAAATACACACATCTTTGCGACCAAAACCGTAGCCCCTACTGGTGGTGCTCCGCCCTATTCGGCCTAGCGTATCCCCCGCTTTTGGTCAACTTCAAAATTGCTTCCCCAAATCACCCCACAACACGACAGACTAACGCCAGTTGCGTTGATTGCAGACCGGGAACATGGACATCACGAAGATACAAGAGATTGAGCTGCCCGCGGCTTTTGATGCCCATGTGCATTTACGCGATGGGGAAATGTCTCAACTGGTCACGCCCACCATTCGTAAGGGTGGTGTCAATACGGTCTATGTCATGGTAAGCCTGAGGTTTTATGCTCTTCTACTTTTACCCATGCTAAGAAATTCTTCAATTTCAATGTTTCCATCATTGCTCTCTTTGCAAGCTATTTCACTTCTCAAACATATTAGTCTCGAGCCTTTTTCTTTATTTTATCATTCATTCCATCTATCTCAGACCGTGTCATCTGAAGAGTCCGCTGCATACATATTTCGTAAACCCAACAAGAAAAGCATCACTTTAGTAACACACAGGGTAGCCAAACCTTGTTCCGCCTATCACCACAGTTCAACATTGTCTCGAGTACCGCGATCGACTTAAGGCTATCGAGCCAAACGTCGAGTACCTCATGTCCTTGTACTTGCACGAGGATATCACACCTGAAGTAATCCGTGAAGCCAAGAAAGCCGGTATTACTGGTGTGAAGTCGTATCCCGCTGGCGTTACTACAGTAAGTTGTATTTTAGCTCACTAAAACACTACAATCATTTCAAAATGACAAAATTGAGAAGTATAACACATGTTAACAAGGACCAGAACTCTTCCTCTGGAGTGCTTGACTATGAACTCTTCTACCCTGTCTTCGAAGAAATGGAAAAGCAAAACATGGTCCTCAATCTCCACGGCGAAGTCCCCTCAACCCCCTCCAATGCCTCCGTCTCTTCCTCCAACAACCAGGACTCAGCAATCACCATTCTCAACGCCGAGCCTGCTTTCCTGCCCACTCTCGTCTCACTTCACAAGCGCTTCCCCAAACTCCGCATCATCCTCGAGCACTGCAGCACCGCGCAGGCTCTGTCTACCGTCCTCTCGTGCGGACCATCGGTTGTAGGCACAATCACTGCGCATCATCTGTCGCTCATCATCGACGACTGGGCCGGCGACCCTTTCTGCTTCTGCAAACCGGTTGCCAAAACCCCGGAAGATCGCGATGCGTTGATCCGCGCCGTCGCGCAGAGTAAAGGCCGTTTCTTCCTCGGTACGGACTCCGCGCCGCATCCGAGGGTCAAGAAGAGGGGCGAGGATAAGGTGGCGGCTGGAGTGTTTACCCAGCCGTATGCGTTGGGCTACGTGCTTGATGCATTGGAGAAGGGTGTCGATAGGGGTGTTATTAGGAAGGAAGAGGTTACGCAAGAGGGGTTGGAAGGATTCTTCGGGAAGTGGGGAAGGGCGTTTTATCAGGTTGAAGATGGAAAAGGGGAGAGAATTGTTCTGAGGAAGGGAGGAGAGAAGATTTTGGATGTTTTGAGTAAAGAGGGCGGGAGCGTAGAGGTTGTGCCGTTTAGAAGGGGAGAGCAGACTTGGAGTGTGGAGTGGAAGTAGGGTTTGTATATGTAGTGAGATCCTAGACGAAGATGTGTAGAAGGAGTGGCGCGAGCATGAATTAGGCTGTGTATATGCTGTGGGGTCTCAAATAGAGGACTTGTAGAAGGAGTGGCGTGAGCAAAGGACTTTGCTTGGTGTTAGGAGTATCTGTTGGATGTCTGATGTATCATCTGCAAATACTCTGAATTGAGGAACACAACACATGATGCAAAAATAATAAACCCGTCTCTATCTACTTTCCAATCCATGGATGAACCTAAAGTATCGTCATCATCTCACAATTTCGAATTCCTGAATTCTACCTCAACTCTCTTATTCCAGTGTTTCGGAACAAACTCCACCTCCAGCCCAGAATGACGTGTGTATCTGGTTTTTCTCGAGTCTACAGAGCTCTGCGTGCTATCTTTGACAGAAATCGCAGAATTTGCCGCAGATTCCGAGTCGCCAGTGATATCGGATGCCTCGCTAGACTTGACCTTTTTTCTTGAGCGCGAACGGTCGGGCATTACGACTGATACGGTGCGCTTTGTGGAAATTTGACTTGTTGCAGATGTTACAATGACCGGATTGGAACCGTCGCTGGACTCTGAGAAGGATCCAGCATCGCTAGCATCATGAATAGTGGTAGTAGTACGAGAGTCTTCTGTAGTCCCAGTTGATGTACACTTCACTTGGTTCCTCTCTTGGGCGTAGAGTAATCCTAACCCAAGAGAAATGCTCACTTTGCGGTCGACGCCGTTGCCAGTAATTTTGTACTGTTCCCTTAATGGCCCGATGATTGGCTCGTCGTCGCCAATCCCTTGTGCACGTCGAGCTTCTAGGAGACTGATCGACCTTGGCTCCGCCCAGTGCACAACAGAGGACGCGTAGGCGTTGGCAACATTAGCTTCTGTTGTTATCGTCGGTATCAACCCATTCTTTTTAATTCTTCGGAAGGATTTGCCAGTCCTCGTTCGATTACTACGCAAGTGCTGTGGTACAAGCCCGCGGTCCATGGCCTCTTGGTAGCCACACCCAGGCGGATCTCATGGAATGCACTCTAGGAGGGCTCTTTCTTTCCATGTAGGCAGCGTGGCTACCCTGTGGTCTGGGTACGGGATGCACATTTGTGTGAGACTGTTACCAATTTTCGGCAATCCAGAACTGACAGTTGATGATGGCACATGGTGGAAAGGGGTCGCATAGTACTCGCGTGTTCCGTAGAGCAATCCGTTGGGTAAGCGTCCAAGGCTCCTCGAAGCAAAATCTTTGCCTGGTAAGCTGTGTGTATGCCATTGCTGTAATATCGGGTGGAGACCAGGCGCTGCTATCGTAAGAATCAGACGAGAGCGGTGCTGCGCGCTTCCATAACTCCAAGAGTCCATAACGAATTGGTTTACTTGGTACCCCATGGATACCAGAGATGCTATGAGTTGGCATAGTAGATAGCCCGTTCTCTCTGAAGAGATCTCCAACACGTTTTCCAAAACAGCGTACAATGGCCGATATAGGTCGACCGAGGAGCAGAAAGCGGTGACCAGAGATGCGTTGTAGAGCGAGTTGGTGCTATTCGTATTTTGTTGCAGTGGAGAAAATGCTGTGAAAAAGAATTAGCAGGTTAGAAGCCTTGCAGGATCATACGTACCAACGCAGGGACATCCTGCAGCAATGAACTCCACGTCGCCGACTCTAGCAACACACTCTACGTCGCCCTTGAACGCTGAATCTAAGAAATCGTTCACACAACCGCAATACAAACAAAACTTTTTGGTATGCTTGATGTTTGCTTGTTGTGTCTTGATGGCGTAAACATTAGAATCAACGACAGTGTGAAAATCCACCGCACCGCCTGCCTCAAGACCTCTGTCGAGTGAGCCACCGCCACCAAAGAGGGAAAGACCTCTCAGTTTACGATCAGATTCAAATTTGACACGTTGGCGGATATCTTCCGGTAGTCTATGAAGGAATACGAGAGGTTCCTTCTCATTTTTGGAATTCCAACCCATCGATATAAACCAAAAGTCGCCAGCACCACCAAGATTATAGGGGAAAGGTATCTCATCATTCTCGACGTCAGCTTTCGACACGAAGCAAACAAAACAGTGACGCTGAAGCTTAGAGATCTTCACTTCGTAGTAGAAGTCTGTCAATACTAATTCATTCTCAGCTATTCGTGCTCGTTCTCTTTTTTCAGCCATTTCGAGGCAATCACGATTAAGTCGTAGAAGTTTCCGCACAAGGACTGAGGCTTTCCCTTTTTTGACCTTCTGAATGATAACTGGCTCTAGTAAACCTTGGCGATTTGATGGTTTCAAGTAGACGGTATCACCCGGACGGTATTCGACGCCAGGAGGCTGGCAGCTTTCTTTACAACATCCACAGATCTTGTGTTCGTCTTTTATAGTCGTAAATGAACTTTTTTCCGTGGCGTATTGCTGTCGAATGAAGAAACGTTTTGGATCGGCGATAGATGGACACCAATCAACGACGTATTTGCCTTTGATGTCAGATGACAGAAGTTCTCTCTCGGTGCAGTTGCAATTATCAGATAGAAAAAGTTCGTTTTCGAAGGGATAGAAGGCTTGCGCGATGTTTGTATCATGAGGCCAATATAGCCACAATACGAACAGTCTTTGAACACCATCTTTCCGAATCTTAGTGCCTTGGACGTATGCGAGCCAGTCTCGCTTCGTATGTTTCCATGATTTTGAGTCCGTTTTATCCGGAACCAGAGCCACTACGTCTCCAACCATTATGGGTGACGTCCCATATGGTTTGCAATCCTTAGACAACTCATCATATGAGAGTGATGTTGGTGTGTCCGCGAAACCAAGCTGCTGTTTTCTTCGCTCTTGCTCTGCTTGGACCTTTTCCTTCGGGTGTATTTCTCGTATCTTTTCGCCAAAATAAGTGCTTTTGAAACATTCAAACACAGCTGGTGTGGCCAGGGTAGGCGCATGACTGTTGCTTTCGAATAGAGGTGTCACGGCCTTGGCCATGCATTCTGTCCACAATGGTTGGTTAACTAGCCTGTCAGAATTAGGCTCACGGCGGGCTTGACTGAAGAGATAGTTGATATACGCAACCACAGCAATTCGGAAATCAGTTTTTTTCTCAAAGGCTGCATGCCACCGTTCGAAGCCTGGGCTGCCACCAAAGCGTTCTGCCAGGTAAAAATGAAAGTCGGAACGGAAGCTGATGAGCGACCTGGGGGTTATGCTCATGTAGTCAACGACGTGTTTTCCCAGTTGACCTACCCAGAGAAAGGCGTCGTGGAAGCGCCGATATCGAGATGTTGGTTCTTTTAGTCGGTACCAGATGTCGTTTGTACTACCCCTTGCTGCAAGCTCTGATTGAATATACACTATTATGTTGTAGGATTTGGCGTCTTCAGGATCATCAGTGTCGATCCAGATATCCTGGATAGTTATGCCTTGCATGTAACATTGTACATTTCCTAAGTGTGCAAAGCCATCGAGACATAGCTTTTTGCCGCCTGAAGCCCGAGGAAAATGCAGGCAGGTAAGTTCGTGCGCTCTGTGTTTGTCATCGGACGAATAGTAGATTTCCAAATTGGTGTATGTCAGCGATTAGAAGCTCTTGCTTTGGTTCATCGTACGCAGCTGGGTTGCGTAAGTGACGTTTCCACTCAGCCTACTAACAATTAATACCATAAAGCTATACAAGTTTGACCTTCTTACTTCGAGGCGGCAATGGGCTTCGAGTTCTGGGGTGATTGTGATTGGGGGCGACCAGTCAGCGGCATGGGAGTGTGCAAAATCGCATGACGCCCGCGTGCTCGCATGCTTGGGCTCTGTCATTTGTCTGCATGTGCGAATCTCTTGTAGATGCGTGTAGTAGGTGCCAACCAGGATATCGCAGAAGTGAAATACAAAGAGAAGGAGCTTGGTACGAAAGCGGTGTCGTAGAAATGGAAAGAGCTAGCAGAGACGCGACCTTATCCCAGCGTAAAAGTAAAAGTACAGGTAGAGGTGAGGGCGTGTGTAACCTGAGCAAACGGCAAGAAGCGCAGTAGATCAAACACATTTCCGAATAATGCCCAAGATAGTGGCAAGACTGATGCTGATACACCGCTGTCTACAAAGCGAATCAGGTAATGATTAGGGTAAGACATTGGTAGCGAGAGGTACGGGAATGGATCCATCCAGATCAGGGTGTCAGAGGGAAGGAGCCATCACTGCAGACCTTATACGCTAAAGAGGCTGAGGGCACAAGTGGACAAGCATATAGAACAGCAGTGCATATCAACACTGTTATCGTTTTCGTCACTATTAACATGAAGACAATATGAATATGTAGGTATCTAGGAAGTGTGTCATCTAAACGCCCTGCACTCAATTCCATCTCTGGGTCGGGGAAACCAATCTCGCGTATTTGTCGCTCAACAGAGAAAACGCCTGCTCACTGAACGCCCTTTACATGCGCATAACCATCAAATGCTCGTTGCGCGCCCGCGCTCGCCTAGTTGTGGGGCGCATAGTCCCAGATGTGGCTCGAATCATAAGTCTCCGTCTCTTCCTTTCTGGCCTTCGGGTCCTCGCCCCTCTTCTTCGCAGCGTCTCTTAGTTGGTCAAGCTCGTGGTCCATGACATTCAATTCCGCCCTAAGCTCGGAAAACTTCTTTTTCTCATCCTCGGTGAAGCCAGGGTCTTTATTGTCTTTCTCTGCGTCTCGTTGTCTCTTCTGGAACACGTCGAATTCGCCAAATTTCTCGTTGCGCGCATCTTGTTTCTTGAAATAGTCATTGAACTTTTGCAGGCCGCCAAAGCAGATTCCATAGCCATCGCAGTAGCACGTGTTCATCGCTGGGCAGTGTACTTCGTGTCCGGTAAAGATATAATGCCAGATGTACTCAAAGACACGGCCTGAAAATTGGTCATCCATGCCCGTCGTCAACAACCATTTGCGATAGTGCATGAAGCGCTCAATGGGCACTTCCTGTATGCGCTGTCGCGACACGGCAAATTGGGCGCAGCAGATGCCTGAAAGAGAGGGGGGGATGGGTGCGCCAGGGTGGATCTCTTCCCAGATATGCCTTCGCCAGTATATCTCCTCGGGCTTGTGGAAAAAGTCAAAGTCACCACCGGGCCGATCCATGTGTATCCAATCCGGGCAGCCTGGTTCGTGGTGGCAGCGCACGTTCATGTAACCCATGCGCGCGACGCGCTCGTGGTTGAGGCGTTTTAACATTTGCGCGGCATCGAGGCCGAGGAGCATGTTGTTGTGCCATGCGTGGCGGTGGGCGTGCATGAAGATGGTCGTGTCGGGAAGGTCATCGTAGTGGTCGATAATGTAGGTAAGGTACACCTGGCCACGCCCGTTAGCTTCACTCAGCCCGCAAACAGCATTAGTACAAGCATACCATGGCCTCGCGGCCCTTGTTCTTAGGGATCTTGTTTTCGGCATTCGGGTTGTCCACTTCATAGATAACCAGCGGCGCATCCGGAATCTCCTCGGCCATCCAGCCGATGTCTTCCTTCTCCGTCTTGGGGATGACGATTTTGTATGTGTAGTTGCTGCCGGGCGGTTTGACCACGCCGTCCGAGAAGCGCAAAGGCAGGCCGAAGTCGAGAGGGTCACCGCGCAACGACGGGCGATCGCCTTTTGCTGGTTTGGAGGGCGTCCATGCTGTTAACGACGAAGGGCCTGCACCAGGAAGGGCATGCAGGTACCACCAGACAAGAGAGAGGGCGAGGAAGATGAGGACAAAAGGTATGATCCTCGGCGGTCCGCTGAGCATGGTGGCGGCTGGGAGCAAGCGCGGATGGGATGGAACAGGTGCATTCACAACATTGAAGAGAGAACAGAGGGTGTCAAAGGCAGCTGGAAGATCTGCGTAACGAACAAGCGTCGTCAGCAGTGGCCAGCTTTTGGTGGAGCAGGTCGTGTATTGTTTCACGTCACTGGCGGAGACATCCCTGCATGCCCGTGTCTATCTAACTTTAGCCCTCGAAGACGGTCCAGACACAACGCTTATCCCCTGCCTCCGCGTTCGCATCTCTGCTTGGCAGGGCGCCGGCCGTTGCTTGTGCTACTTGTATACATACTACATCGTTCCATTTGGCATTGTCGGCTTGCCGTCGCGTCGCCCTACACATGGCTTTATCTCTCAGCGCTAACGCTCAGCCAGCCCGAATCCTGACAGCGACCCGGCCAATTAACAGCACTAGCGAGCGCACCATGTCGCTGACTACGCCGCAACATCCTGGAAGAACCAAAGGACAAAGGTGGGAACCAGGGGCAGCCGCTGTGAGTAGTGGGCTGAGCATTGCTGACTCACAAACAAAGCCAGCCCTTTCGAAGAACGGACATGCCCTCTGTGAAGCAGTATGACAGGAGAGCGCTTGATACGTTCCAAAAAGATGACACCGACCCAGTCCCTATCGTTTTTTGGGGCTGACCAGACACACGGTGACTCGTCGCCAGTGGTTTCCCCTCTCTGGGCAGCTCGAAGATGTTGGTACTGGTCAAACTAGAGATAGCCAGAGCAATTGTTGGCGATACCAGTTGAGGCGCAGAACAATTAGTCCGCGTTCCGGCTTGAGCCAGTCTATAGTCAGGCTAATGCGCCCTGACGACATGCTGTCCGGTACGCAAAACTCCAAAAAAAAATCATGCCAAAATGGGCGCAAGGCGAAGTATGGATAAACAAAGAACGGTCTGGATGCCGTGCATAGGTGTGTCAACGTAAAAGGTATGAAGCCATGATTGATCTCGGTCCTTCTGGCCCTGTATTACAATGATCAAAATTGCAGTCGCAGCTGCCTTCAGCAAGAGCCTGGCACTGCTGAGGTGTCCTGGGTTGTTGGATTCGAACGGTATGTTCTTATCTTTGAGTTCGTTCAGAATTTGGCACTGAGCACGTGTAACCGTTCCATAAAGTCGAACAAAGTGACAGCTGGTGACATATAGAACATTACATTAGACAAGCGCAAGTAGAAACAAACCCATTGGTCAGCCCATTCCGCATACGTGAAACACAACGGGCCTCTGGACATAAGGCTTTGGGCTAGATGTGGGAACCAGAGGGCACATCAAAGCACGTGAAGGTGTGAGTGCTTTCCGTCGGAACAGGCGTTCCGAGTCCGGGATCGATAAGATTAGATAACCTCGAGAGTCGCTTGTCGCTGCAGGGATCGAGCACCCATCACTCTGAGATACGTCGTCGATGATATTCAGCTCTCCAGTTACTAGCCGAGGATAGTGTCTGTCTCTCTTTCCAGGCCAAGGCAACGCTGGATGTATTGGCTTGCAGTCGTCATTGTGGAAGCAATTGTGTTTTGTTTGTAACGTGCACGTTTCGCCAGCCAAGTTATGCTCCACGTTGCATCTTCTTGAATCGAGAGTTGAACTTTCGACACAAATCACGAACCTGCCTTTGAGGCTCACATATAGCTATCAAGTGTTGCAGCGACTTGGTTAAAGCTAGCAGCATGAAAGCCTCCGCCTCAGCAATGGGTGCGAAGGCGCTCCTGGCGTTGAGTGCATTCCGACATATTGGCGTATTGGCAGGCCCCAGCATCAACGTCGCTTTGAGGGCCGCTTTCAACCCTGCACCATACCTGGTAGAGCTGCTGTAAGTAGTGCTCGGCCGTATGCAGCTTCTCATGCTTACAAGGTTTAGAGAAACTGCCGCAGAAGAGAACGCGACCGCATACTACCCCATTCTCGATCGCATATCCGAAGGCTACTTTGACAAGAAAAGTACAGACCAGGAGCTGTATACAGCTTTTGTAGACTTGCTATACAGCGATGGGCACATCACCCAGCCAGAAGCCCTTGCTTCCTTCGAGTTTGCTCTTTCAGTTCGGTCGGCTGCGCCTCGGATCGAGGCACACTATCAGTTCTACAACACTTCAGTAGAGCCATCCTTGGTGGCGAAACAAACAGAAGCATGTCGTATATGGGCTTCATTCCATGGAAAACAGTATTGTTCTGTTCACCTGGACGAGCCCTATGGGGATATTACAAGCGAGCGGTACGTACCATATAGCCTTTAGCAAGACAAGGCGCTGATCCCCGGACAGTACATACCAACTACCCTTTGACCGCATACTTGGTAATAGCTCGGCTTTGCCCGCGATTCTCTACGCCGACATCACCGCGCCAGACTTCAAGAAATGGCACAAGACTCTGAGCAACACCGCCAAAGAGGGGAAGACATCATACCGAATTAGACACAAACCGTCATCCAAGGCACCAGCATCGCCTCTAGTGGTCAATGGATATGGCGTGGGCCTTCAGCTGAAGCGGACAGACTACATTGTCATAGACGACAGGCAGGCGGGAGAGAACAACAAGAACACTGCACAGAAGCCAATGGACACTACTCTAAACGACGAAGAAGATGTGGCTGATCTGAAGCCGCTTTCCAAGGATGAAGTTTCTGACCTCGGAACCAAGGCCGCTAGTTTCGTCATGCAGAGTGAGGAACCCATGGACACTTTGCTGAAGTTGGTCCAGGATTTTCCCAAATACTCTTCTGTCATCTCTTCTCACAACGCTTCCGATGCATTTGTAAATGGGCACGCTAAGAACCTCGACCAGTGGCTCCTAGGCGGCGTCAATCTTATATCGATCAACGGCCTGAACATTCCAGCTCGTGACGTGAACCCATACTCGTTGCTGGCACATCTGCGACGCGAGCGAAAACTGATTAATGGTTTCCGCAGCCAGGGTCTCTCAGTCTCCGAGGTTGTATCTCTCTTATCACATGGATCGCAACCGACAAACAAAATCCCAAATGCACCGCAACGTTATGACTTCAGGGACACAGCCGAAGGCGGCAACGTCATTGTCTGGCTGAATGATATCGAAAAAGATGAACTGTACGAGGACTGGCCAACGAGTCTGGAGGCTGTGAGTATTACTCTACGTGTTGGATGCAGTGAAATTGACCAGATTTCTAGCTTTTACAAAGGACATTCCCTGGGCAGCTTCCCTCTTGCCGCAAAGACATCCATAATGCCATCGTACCTACTGATTTCACATCGACCGAACAAGTCACAACTCTGCTGGACACCATTCTCACTCTGATCAGACGCGGTATCCCATTGCGTTGGGGTATTGTCCCTCAGACTAGCACCCCTGAAGCTCTGGAGCAGGCCAAGGTGGTCTATCATCTACACGAATCCTACGGAGTCACCGCGCTAGAAGTCTATCTCCAAGCGGTAAGGGTTACTCTTCGCCCGTGTATGTGCAGAATTAACATGTCGTGCAGTCACTAGACGGCAAGAAACTTGGCGAGCCAGACCGGGCCATCTTTGACGCAACAGTCAAGTCCTCAACTCTCCGCAATGAGAAAACTGCTCTTACATTTGAAGAGGTCATGGCTTCAGAAGATATAGAGCAGCACATCACGGGTGCCAAGCAGTACCTGAACCGTCTAGCCGCCGAAAGCCCAGCACCACCGATTTTCGTGAACGGTGTTCCAATTCCTATGGACGAAGAATGGCTCCCGAGTGTCAGCCAACGAGTTGGCATGGATCTTCGTGAAATTCAAAAGTCCGTTTTCGAAGGTGCCTTTAGCGAAGAAAGCTGGGTTCCCCAGCATTTCCTCGCTGAGGCTGCCAACCGACGTAACCCTTTCATCATTCCTGAGAATGAGAAGAACATTACCCTTATCAACATGATTGAGTTTGAAGAGAGTCACGGACATGTCTACAACAAGATGCCGCGAGTCCACGCGTCGGCGTCGGCGGGTAAGAGCGACTGGGTGCATATCACGCTCGTCGCTGATTTTGACTCTTCGGATGGTTTTGCACTTCTCAAATCACTGGCAGACTTCCGCGAGGCTAATCCAAACATTGAGGCGGTCTTGATACATAACCCTCATGCTGGCGCTGAAAAGTCTGGGGTATCAGAAGATCTCCTACAAACGTCTAACAAAGCCGACGGGAAACTCGCAATTGAACGTTTGCTGGAACTCCTTGTAGGCGATCACAAATCTGTCTCTTTGCCAGCTGACTCCAGCCTTTTCTGGAAATCTGCTCAGCCAATCTATGAGGCTTTTGGTTTGAAGCCGGGTCAGCACGGCATTCTCGTCAATGGACGTTATCTAGGCCCCATCCCAAACAAATACGTATTCTCCAAAGACGATATCGAAACACTTGTAAACTATGAAGCCAGCAAGCGTATCGAGCCTTTGACTAGAGCGCTAAACGATCTTCAGCTTTTTGACAAGATAGAATCACCGTTTGATCTTGCCAAACTACAGTCGTTGGTTGCGCTCTCAGCCATATCGGACGTACCAGAGGGGATCTTTGAATCGGTTTCGACAGTCAGGAGGAATGATGCTGCCAAGTGGGATCCTGAACACACTGCCATTGTCAGGGGCGATCAAGACAACGCTGTTTTCCAAATCATGGCTTCGATTGATCCTGCTACCGAGGTTGCCCAGAAGTGGGTTCCCATCTTGAAAGCCTTGAGCGACATGGAGGGTGTTCATCTCACACTCTTTTTGAATCCCAAGCCAGCGCTCGAGGAGCTCCCTGTCAAGCGTTTCTACAGATATGTTCTCGAAGCCCGCCCTCACTTCAACTCGGACGGATCTGTTGGTAGCCTGAAGGCACGATTTTCTGGCATTCCGAAGGAAGCACTGTTGAACCTTGGTATGGATGTCCCTCCGTCGTGGCTAGTTGCGCCAGAGGAGTCCATCTACGATCTCGACAATATCAAGCTCAGCACCATCCCGGCTGGCTCCGACGTTGACGCTGTCTATGGATTGGAAAGTATCCTCATCGAAGGCCACTCTCGCGATACCACGAATGGTGGGCAACCACCCCGCGGAGCAGAGGTTGTCTTAGCCACGGAGAAAGACCCCCACTTTGCGGACACCATCATCATGGCCAACCTCGGATACTTTCAGTTCAAGGCTAATCCTGGATTTTACAATATCCAGCTGAAGAGTGGCCGTTCTCAGGAAATCTTCAGCCTCGACAGCGCTGGTCCAGTGGGTTGGGCTCCTCAGCCTGGCGACGAAACCACTGAGATTGCACTAATGAGCTTCCAAGGAGCCACCATCTTTCCACGACTTTCTCGTAAACCTGGCCAAGAAACCGCCGATGTGCTCGCTCCAGAAGATTCTCTCGCTTCTGAGTTAGTCGGCAAGAGTGCACAAAAGGTCAACCAATTTCTCGGCAAGATGGGAATCAACTTCGACTCTGAAAAAGTTCTTCAGAAGGGTGCCGATCTGTTCTCGGGCAAGAAGGCAGCGAAGCAGGGCACACAAGCTGACATCAACATTTTCTCCGTTGCCTCGGGTCATTTGTACGAGCGTATGCTAAACATTATGATGCTCTCAGTCATGAAGCACACGAAACATACTGTCAAATTCTGGTTCATTGAGCAATTCCTCTCGCCCAGTTTTAAGTCCTTCCTGCCCCACATGGCCGCTGAGTATGGCTTCGAATATGAGATGGTCACATACAAGTGGCCTCATTGGTTGCGTGGGCAATCTGAGAAACAGCGTGAGATCTGGGGCTACAAGATACTCTTCCTAGACGTGCTATTCCCTCTGGATCTCGAAAAGGTCATTTTTGTCGATGCGGACCAGATTGTTAGGGCCGACATGTATGAACTGGTGCAGCACGACCTCGAGGGTGCGCCGTACGGTTTCACTCCCATGGGCGACTCGCGCACAGAGATGGAAGGCTTCCGTTTCTGGAAGACTGGTTACTGGGCCAATTTCCTACGTGGCCGCCCTTACCACATCTCTGCGCTCTACGTGGTCGATCTCGTCCGCTTCCGCCAACTCGCTGCGGGTGACAGACTCCGCCAACAATACCATGCCCTCTCAGCCGATCCCAACTCTCTTTCCAACCTCGACCAGGATCTGCCAAACAACATGCAGTTCAACCTTCCCATCCACAGCTTGCCCCAGGAATGGCTGTGGTGCGAGACGTGGTGCAGCGACGAAGACCTCGCCAAAGCCAAGACGATTGATCTTTGCAACAACCCGCAGACCAAGGAGCCAAAGCTAGATCGAGCGAGGCGGCAGATTCCAGAATGGAACGTGTACGACGAGGAAATTGCATCGCTGGCGAAGCGCGTCAAGGGCGAGCAGCAGCTGGTCGATGTGCAGGAGCAGGAGCAGCTGAGGGAGAAGAAGGAGAAGGATGCGGAGAGTATAGTGCATAATGAGCTGTAGGTGTGTGGGTATATAGAATAGGGAAGTTATATATAGTGGTAGAATGGAGTCTGAATATTGTTCGATGCCCTATGCCTGTTAGGAGTCTCAATAGAGGGGTGAGCTATCTCGTAGTATCTATGCGGCATGTGAGTGAGAATAGATAGTATGCGCTGATGACGTTCCATGGACCCTTGTTTGTACCCCACACGGTGAAGTTTGATATCGGTCATTTAATGGTTTATTCAAGACAGTTCATTACTCGTGGTGTGTATATCAAACATCAAACCGTACCCTCAGCCTCTCGCTAAAAGAGGGACGTTTTGGCAGGTATTGAACCCAGAACCGACAGTTCTACTCCCCCTTGCCCTGCTTTCCATAAAACGCATCCTCACCACCTAGCGCCTTGAGCGCCTCTGCGGACTTCTTCTTCGACTCCTCACTGGTATCTATACACACACCCATCATGTTAGCCAGCAACTTCTCGAAGAAAAAGAAAACCCCGGTTCGCGAAAGAAAGAATGGAAAGCAAGCGCTGAGAACGTACTCGGATTGCTCAGATTCGCCTTATGTCCAGCTGCCATGTGGCTGATATCCTCAGTCGTACGGTTGATGTTCTGATCAGCCTCGGTGAGCCCTGGGGCCGTGACACCTTGGTGCGATGGAGTCGTCATATTGAATAATGATGTAAGAAAATAATAGAATGATGAGCAAGGGTGTGTGTGTGTGTACTTG
>JAODYC010000108.1:32886-51761 GCA_026262405.1 Curvularia hawaiiensis | reverse complement strand
ACGACGACGACGACGGAGCAAAGCTGCGCAACAAATAGCCACAACAAACGTCACGCCGCGCCGCCAATCGGCCACCTCGCGCCATCCCACGTAATAATTTCCACCGGCCCGCTCATCCCACCCTGTTCCTTTCAAACGCCGATCTCCGATCCTCACAGCCGCAGCCTCGCCGCCAAAGTAGACTGCCACGTGACACCCGCGCTGCTAGACGCTTCGGCTGCCCGTCGTCTTGTTGCCGCCCTGCCCTGCAAGTGCTGCTACTTTTTCATCAACTGCCTGTCCTACGCGCTGCGTGCGGCATTATTCCCTCTCGACCCTACTGCACACACGCCCTGGTCACTCGACGCCATGCAGCCACACCACTCCCTCCCAGCGCGTCCGCCGCCCTCGACCTACTCGGCGCCGCCCTCCAAGCCAAAGACTAACCCAGCCGCCTCCGCTGCCTTCACCCCTCGCGCCGTCGCAGCTCAGGCTTCCGCTGCTCCGTCAAACTTCTCGCAAGCTACAGTGAGCGCTCCATATCAAGCACCCGCTTATCCGACCAGCAATGCTTACAACAACTACTCGTACCCAGCCTATGCAGCGGCTGCACCTGCCACTTCCTACTCCGCTGCTCCTTACATGAACGGTGGCTACGGCGGCAGCACCTATGACCCCGAAGAAGAGGCTCAGTATGCCGAGTGGAGCAGCGCCTACAACCCAGATGCTGCCGCAAGGAAGGGCGCCAATACAGGCGTGACCGCCCGCCCCGAAGCTGCCGCCGCCCAGGAGTCGCAGACGGGCCTTGGTCCAGACGGAAAGCGCAAAACTGTGGTCCGCGAGGGAGGTGGAAAGCAGTGGGAGGACGAGACACTGCTCGAATGGAACCCTCTCCACCCACGTCTCTTCATTGGAAATCTTGCTGGCGAAGTTACTGATGACTCCCTTTACAAAGCTTTCTCAAAGTACCCGTCCCTGTCCAAGGCCCGCGTTGTCCGAGACAAAAAGTCCACCAAGAGCAAGAGCTATGGCTTCGTCAGCTTCGCCGACACCGACGACTATTTCCGAGCCGCCAAGGAAATGCAGGGCAAGTACATTGGCAGTCACCCAGTCCTCGTCAAGCGAGCCACCTCCGAGATCAAGCCCATCGCCAAACGCGACGACAAACACAAACAGCAGGCCAAGAACAAGAACAACAAAAACAAGGACACCAAGGATAAGGCAGGCTCAACCAGCACTCCAACGGTCATTTCATCTCCTGCCATGTTCATCCCACGTGGTGTTCAGAAGAAGAGCAAGACAAGCGGCCCCAGGGTCCTGGGCTGAAGCATCATGGTACTTCCCCACAGCATGTTTTCAAGACGGAGACTACCACCACCAAGGGCCATCCCCCCAGCAGTCCCGTGGCGCTCAGCTGCATACAAGACAATATGGTGGCAACAAGCGTCCTGTGGCCGCGCACGACACGTTTGCGGACAAACATGTTTTTGCAGAGCAGGGGGGCTAGTGCTGCACGAACATGCGGTTCATAAGACAGTCCGTCGATGCGCCAAGACTGAGAAGCAGTCACGAAAATGAAGCAAACCACCATAAAAGCTAGAATCCTGCCCTTGTAGCCTAGTGATACCCTAATCTTTCAATACATCATCTGAGTTCTCATTTATTTTTATTTTCTTTACTCACTTTTCAAACCTGTCTCTGTCAACGCTTAAACAGTCTCACATGTCAAAACATAAGATCGATTTCAGACTAATCCTTATCTATCTAAGCCGCATACCAAAAGTCCCAACCATTCCCCCTAGCCATTCCGGTCCGACATGCACAGCGAACCTCGAGCTTTTTGGTTTTGTTCTCTCACAAGTGCAATGGCACCTACCGTGCGATAACTGCCGTAAGCCGAGGTGAGAGCTTGGGACCCCGGCTTATTGTCGAGGCGTGCTTTGGCACGCTGTCACTTGATACATCAAGAATCGTTTCCGCTAATACTTATTATCAAGAAAGCAGGTGTTTGTCGACAGCATCTCCTGGAATTACGCAAACGCGCACAAGGCGAAAACTTCGAAACTCGAAAATTGATACCCACTATAATGCTTTGACACAATGTCGCCTTCACAACATCAAAACCCAAGGCTGGCTGTTTGCAAAGTAAACAAGGCTTTTGCACGGCGCAGTAGAAGCCTTTCACTCTATTCAGCGAGTGAAATATTCACAGCACAATCGCAAGGCACTGTTGTCGATCCACCGACATTGTTACCACTCCGCCCAATGGATATAAATCTCCAGCATTCCTATGGGTACAGACTCCCAACCAACACTTCCACAACCTTTCAACCGCACCGAATACCTTCAGTAGACAAAAGTCTTTGCTCTCGCAACTTTTCAAGCTCAGCTATACGCCCAGATCCTTACATCACAAAACTCAACACTTCAACCCCGCCAACTGCCTCAGTTTCAAAGATGGCTTCCCTCAACGCTCAGGCCTTCGAGCTTACGCTGGCCAAGCATGGCCTGACTGTCGAGGATCTGAAGAAGGTCCATGATCTGCTTGTGGAGATCGCCATGGATGGGGGGAAGATTATGCTTGCGGCCGAGTACTCGGTTCTTGCAGCCGCCCAGACTAAGAACAACACTTCAGATCTGGTCACCGAGTTCGACAAGCAGGTCGAGAACATGGTCGAGTGCCGTCTACGTGAAGCCTATCCACACTTCGGCTTCCTTGGAGAGGAGACTTTCAAGCACGGTACCAAGCTCGCCGATACTCCCACCTTCGTCTGCGACCCTATCGACGGTACGCTGAACTTCTCCAAGGGCGTGCCTAACTGCGCTGTGTCACTGGCCCTGACACTCGACAAGAAGCCGGTCGTTGGTATCGTGTACAACCCTTTCCGAGGCGACCTCTACCACGCAGTGAAGGGACAGGGCGCCTACTTGACCAAGACGGCTACTGGGCTTGAAGTTAAGCTACCGGTCCAACCCGTCTCTCCACCCATGCCGTCACTGAACTCGTGCCTCATTGCTGTGGAATGGGGCAACCAGCGCTCAGGCGACAATTGGGCCCTGCGGACCTCGGTACACAACCAGCTTCTCACCTCTAAAGCTGAGGGCGGCGCCATGTGTAAATCGATCCGCTCTAACGGCTCTGCAGCCTTGGACTTCTGCTACGTCGCCCAGGGCATCCTTGATGTCTTCTGGGAGGGCGGTGTCTGGGTCTGGGACGTCTGCGCCGGTTGGATTATCCTCGAGGAGGCCGGCGGTATTGTAGCTAGCGCGAACCCTGGGGACTGGGACCCTACTCTAGAGGGTCGTTTATATTTTGCCGTTCGTCGCGCCCAGCCGGAGGAGCAGAAGGCCGTTGTGGAGGAACTCTGGGCCATCATGGGCGACCGCAAGTTTGTTTATTAGAGGGTGAAGACTGATATTTTGGGAGATTTCTCACTTTTTTCTTCTTACTAGGACGGGAAAGACTACATGCCGAGCTATCGGATAGATGGCGTCAGAGGCGTTTTCGATTTATATGGAGTTGGATGTATTGAATATTATATAGATGCTCTTAATCTTAAGTGTGACTTCCACTCTGGTGTTCCTTAAATACATCCCATTCATGGTGTTATGTAATGCAAGATTGTCACAAGTACCATCATCCACGAACGCCACCTTCTGGCTGTTTCTAGCTGTGTAATAATGACCTGTTTCACAAGAATTGATGTATAGCTCCTTCCGGAAGACTCGTGTGCCCTCAGTACGGCTTCCAAGATGGTTGGGTGCTACCTGAAGTGTTGGCCCACACGTTTGGGCAATCACTATAAGCTACTTCTTCGTGCCAATCTATCATGCTTGCTCTAGCAAACTGCAATCATCAAACTTCCCCTACCACACACTTCGACATTATTAATCAGTATGCCCCTCCGATATTACACGGCAATTGAACACCGCATTACAAACTAGCACGAAACCTTTCCTTGTAGCAGTACCAACCGCCCTCTTTATGCGTCACCACAAACCGTGTTTACATGGTATTTGATTCATTGTTTGGCACCCGCCGCTCCAACTCTCGACGCACCAGAACCAAGGCACGCGTTAAATCATTCCTTCGCCGCCCACAGCTATCTGTCAGTTTCAGAGTCTCTGCCAATCGTAGGACAGTGTGTCACGTACGCAGTAAACTCGGAACGCATAGACGCTCGGGCAGGCCACTCTCAGCTCTAGAGCGACAGGAATTTGCCCGCCAGCGGCTTCAGAAATTCCAAGAGGTACGCCTCAAAGAACAAAACAAGGCCCGGCCTGCATCTCGGACCCGCCAAACAGCTATACCAAAGCGAGAGCGACTTTCTCATAGGCTAAAAAGCTTCCAAAGCGGAAGAGTCTGAGCGCTGCGGAAAGGGACCAGGAAAAGCGAGCGGTTGGATGACCACTGCTACTACTGGGGCCGTGACTTGTTTGTTCGTTCCTGTACCAGCACAAGGCGCACGCACAAGCACCAGGTCGAAACTCAAGAACCCACTCGAGCCAGGCGAGAGAAGAAAAGCTATCGAGGAGCGAAGGAAACGAATAGAGGAGCGCGCCAGAGCCAAGGCTAAAGCGAGGGCTGCCCGGAAGCTCGAGTAGGACAGATTCCGCAGGAGACTGAAGGGGTTCAGGAGAAAATTCTTCCTTTGCTAGCCATTGTTTCTTGATCAGCTGAATTCATGGCGATTGCTCGCAGTATCCGCAGTGTTCGGTTTTCCATCAACACAGAGGCCAAACCAGCAGCAGACTTCACTCGGTGGCCGGGGGTTTACATCCACCCTGGAGAGTTCAAGCACCCATCGGAAAGATTCAGAGAGACTGAAGCGTGGCAAGGGATTCATAGCCGCCTGAAGAAGTGGGCAACACATGTTCAGAAGCGAATCACCGAACGGCTCGATTCGAATGCGGCACGCCATTAAGTCCAACATTCCTCGCCCGACAAAAATTCGTGCCCTCGATAAATCACTTGATACAGATACCATTGTCTCAAGCATCGACAATACAACACGCCCTCTCAAGTCTTTGATCGATATCGCAAGTCTGCTAGTGATGAGACTGGATGGCTGACGTCGTCTTTCGGAAGTGAGCACGGACCGCCCGCATCTGTGCAAGCCATCGGAATTGCATCTTGTCAGACTTCACATCATGTTGGCTCGCAGTACCCGCAACCGTCTCGCAGCAGCTTCGAGACAGGCATACATATGTCGGTCATGTCTAAATCGAGCTAGTACTGCTTCATTGGGTGGTGTGCACTCTCCCACCACGTCCGCGACACGATCTATTCAAACCGAGACGCAGTCTCCCTCGTCTTCTCAAGATCGAACTTCTTTCCGAAAGCTCTTGAAAGATGCTGCAAAACAGCAGAAAAAGGACAAATCATCAAACCCATCTTCAGCTAAGAAGTCCAAAGATACACGATTGGAAAAGTGGGAGTTAACTGTCGGCATCGAGGTGCATGCGGAACTCAACACTGCGCGGAAGCTTTTCTCTGGTGCTGCCACATCTGTCAGCGAGCCTCCAAACACCCATGTCGCTCTATTTGATGTCGCTTTTCCTGGAACACAGCCTCACTTCCAAAAAGAAACTCTACTGCCCGCCTTGCGCGCCGCTATAGCCTTTCAATGCGAGATACAGCCGAAGAGCAGCTTTGACCGTAAACACTACTTCTATCAAGACCAGCCTTCGGGGTATCAAATCACGCAATACTACGAACCCTTTGCGAAGAATGGAAAAGTCACACTCTATCCACATGATTTTCCCCCTGGTGCAGCCCCGCATTCGGAGCCTTTCGACATTGGCATTAAGCAGATACAAATGGAGCAGGACACCGCAAAAACTATCCAGCAACCACCCTCAACTCATCTGCTTGACTTTAATCGCGTCTCTCATCCCCTAATCGAGATCATCACTCTACCCCAAATTCATGACCCTATGGTGGCTGCTGTGGTTGTCCGCAAAATACAAAACATACTCAAGTCTGTCAATGCATGCACCACTGGTATGGAGCTGGGCGGCTTGCGCGCGGATGTCAACGTCTCCGTTCGTCAACGCCACAAGGATCCTTCTGGATCCGGTCATTCCTACTCCGGTATCAGCGGCTTGGGCCAGAGGACTGAGATTAAGAACTTGGCAAGTGTCAAGGCTGTCGAAGACGCCATTATCGCAGAGCGTGGCCGGCAAATCGATCTGCTCGAAAGCGGAGGTACTGTCGAGGGTGAGACCCGCGGGTGGACTCTAGGAAGCAAGACGACAAAACGATTGAGAGGCAAAGAGGGTGAGATCGACTACCGATACATGCCCGACCCAGACATTCCACCTGTGATTATTGGAAAGGTAGGCTTTGTCTTTGATCTCTTTTTTGATATAACTGCTAATTGCCTTAGGATCTTGTCGAGCACCTGGAAAAGACTCTGCCAAAACTTCCTGATGTCAATGTGGACACCCTCGTCCACGAGTACGGCCTGAGTACTAAAGATGCCATCACTCTTCTTTCGTTCGACGACGGAGAACGTTTGGAATACTACATGGACGTCGTCGCCGACGCCGTGAACCTAGCTCATGAACGCCAGGACGATGCCTCGTTACAAGCCATAGGCAAGATTTCAGGCAACTGGTATGCAAAACGCAGCCATTTCTACGTGAATTAATACTGATCCCCTCTAGGGTACTTATGGAGCTCGGCTCTTTGTTCAAGGATGAGCCATGGGATCCCAACCGCGTTTCATCCAAAGACCTCGCGGCAGTGATATCATTCGTCCGCCGCAAAGAGATTACATCACCATCAGCCAAGCGGTTGCTTTTGATCAAATTCGAGGGTGATGAGCGTACCGTCCAGGATATTGTTCACCAAGAGAATCTGCTTTTGCAGCCACTCAGCCAAGAAGAATACATTAATCTAGCAAAAGCACTCTTGGACGAGAACCCCAAGATGGTCAAGGACATCACTGAAAAAGGCCAAGCCAAGAAGGTAATGTGGTTTGTAGGACAGATGGTGGCGCGAGCTCCGGATGGCAGTGTCGAGCCCGGAAAAGCAAAGATGGTGTTACAGGAACTGCTAGGTCTAGAAGGAAAGTAGGGATAGCTTGGCGGACTCTCTAATGCAACCCACCCCTATTACTGGCTCGTCTCGGGTATTGTATACGCTTGATTGATAACTGCAGGGGTCTGGTACTCGCCACTACCAGGGCTTGATATTCTACCAAATCAATACCTAAGACCTGCGATCGCATAAAGAATGGCTGATCCTTGAACCCCGATAATGACAACTGCGACACACAGCAAAGCTCAAGACAAAGGCCCAAATGTGTGAATTCGAGACAAAAGCCCTAATTTTGGGGCCTACACAACATAATTCAGCCGTCATCCTATGCTCCGGCCTGGATTCCATCCGCAACCCCAAGTTTGCCACATTTCAGCTCACAAACTCTCGGTTTTCCAATTCTGAGGTCCCTACAATGTCTGCCTGAACACCCCTATTGTATTCACCCAATTTTCACACCTACCTCTCAGAAATGTCTGCTGAGCAGAAAACCGTATACCTCCAGCTCTGCGAACGTATCGTTGCCATCCGACACAATAGCGACATGATCAAACGCAAAATTTCAGGCAGTGTAAACCGAGATGGTTTAGGCTGGAAAGGTGAATCAGCTCGACAGACGCTCGCTGCATCGCTTAGTGCGCACTTCGCACAGAACGGTGGTGATGTGGATTCGCAGATCCGGCATCCAGGCGATGTCAAATCAAGCAAAAAGGTATATGAAAAGAGAAAGGATGGTGAACTTAAAAAGAAAGAGTTGAAGTGGGGGCAGGAAGGGGTCTGTGAGAGAAGTGATAGCATGGAGCCACTAAGAGGCAGAATCGGAGAAGGAATAGTGAAAGAGGAGACGGAGAGTTATATGGGATGGTATACTCTCAATAGCAGGAGGATGAGGAAGAATAAGTTAGAAGAGGTGCAGCAAATGTATTTGAGTGGGCGGCGTTTTGCTCCTGTGAGTTCGCATGCAAAGTCAGGGGGGGAGAAGATCCATGACTACGACTCCAACGTCCAGTTTTAGAAAGGCGCATGCTAACTACAACACGTGTAGATTTTTAGAAATGAAGAGACATCACTGAAACAGGTCCCGAAGGAGTTCGCGGGTACTCGACATATCACACGGGAGGCGATGACGTTTTCATCACACCACCTCAGCAACGCGCAAGTCGTATCATCGAATCCTGACTCGGAAGTCCACGATCTTGTCCTCTCCAACCACACACACTCGACAGCTGTTCCCATCCCCAGTAAACCCGAACTCAATACCAGCCATGACAATGCAGGAAATCAATGCTCTCGTTCCGAACCTTACTACCCCTCCTCAGCACCAGCCCCCTTGCCCCAACCTCCTACCGTATCGCGATCCCGCCGCCCCATAACCCCATCGACAGTGCAGCATCCAAAATTCTCCGTATGGCCTCTTGACCGCAGCGTCCAGCCTATCGCGAATCAGCACTGGCCATTGCCTGCACTTGTTTCTTCTTTTCCTACTGCAGCGTCCCGAAGCCGCAGCCGAACCACAAAACAGGACCAACCGCATTCCTCTACGAAACTTGTTGACGAGAAGGAAAAAAAGTGCAGGAACAATAGGAAGCACAAAAATGACGACAATGGTATAGTTTTTCCACCCAGCCACCCTTTCCACGGCCTCGATGCGCAGCAGAGACGAACGTACTGGGATACCCTGTCTTTGTACCCTTCCAATTTATCAAGTACGGATCCCAAGAATTCTTCGCTTTTGGTTAAGCGCGATTGGAAGCCTCAACAAAGTCGGGCTGCTTTTTCGCCTGTACGGCACGGATTCTGTGGTTCGGTGGCGCATTTGCACGGAGAAGGAGCTGCGGCAGATATTGAGTGCGCGGTCGTCCACAGCTTGAGCCTCGAGACGAGGGTTTTGGTGCAGAGGACGATGGGTCGGGTATCGGAGGCGACGAGTAGGGCTGTGAGGTCAGTCAGGAGCGAGGGAAGCCTAAGTACTGCAGTAAGAGAAGATGCAAGAGAAGAGAGAGTGGGAAGGAAGAAAGCCAGCACCAGTAGGCTTCGGGATACATTTACGTGCCGGCCTGGAGCATCTACCCCAGAGATTCCTGCAAGAACCGTCGAGGATGAAGTCCAACCCGTTGATGTGGCTGCCGTACCTAGGAAATACGGCATGACATACCTGGCCAGAAAAATGCGATCCGCCCCTGGATTGTGTAAAAGATCGAAAGACGAGCAAAAGAAAGTTCACGAAGAGGATCGAGATACCAGAGAGACAGCAGATCAACGAAGCACGCAGCACGATACCACCGCTGGTAAAAAGCGCGGAGAACAAGAACTGGAGGTGCCCAACGCAGAGCAAAGAAAAGACGACTCTACGAATGGAACTGATCAAGTCACAACGCGACCAGCTCAGCTCCCAAAGGATATCGACCAAACAACAGATAGCACACCATCCGCATCTCCCACCTCACTTGCATTCTCAACATCAGCAGCAGCAGCCCACACCTACATCTCACCTCGCGCACCATCTCAATCCCCAGCTACCGCTCCAGGAATTCCAAGAATAAGAGCAGCATCGCAGCCTCCCCAGACCCAGCAAAGACGTTGTGTCTCCTCCGGCTCCCTGACCCTCAGTGACCGCCTACGCACAACCCGCCTCGAAGACCTTCGTCTTCGCTCCGAAACAGCCCAGGAAATACGCAACTTGATGCTCGACATTGACCGAGACAGGAGACAGAGTTTATCCAGTGCTACCAGTGCAACAATGCAGCCACGTAGCTTAAGTCTGGCAAATCATACCGAACTCCCTGGTGGCTTCACGACTACCGACCGTGTACGTCTCTCTTTCCCCCTTACTATGTCTGTTGTCTCATCAAGATAATAAATCCATCATTTCCATCGACTAACCCACCCTTCTCAAAGAAACTCTCAAGCTCATCCTCCCACCTCACGCCATCCCTTCACGACACAATAGAACGGCATTTCCAGCCTAGACGCAATTCCAACGTGAACGACAATGACGACAACACCAATGACCCAACTACGTCACGCCAGTACTACCAAGACCAAAAGCCCGTGCGCTTACAGCCGAGCCACTCGACACTGCCGAGGAGCTACAAGGCGCCGGATGTGCATGAGTGAGTTCATGTATGATGAGATTGCGGAGGCAATTCATATGAGAAGAATAATGAGGTGAATACTGCAACGTCCATCACTCTTGCTCTCTGTCTCATACATCATTCTGTTCTCTTTGACTAGTCTCTTCATACCTCGACAGAGAATGGGGCTTAGTCTCACGAATCTTCGAATCAAGACAGCAAGAACAACATCACGATGTACATTGAGTAGGAAGACAGAAGTTCGTGCGCGCGAGATGGAGCTCTTTTATTCAATAAAAACTAATATCCGCCCACTTGTAATGGAATAATGATTCCAGCAGAAGGCTAAGCCTATGTTCTGCTATGAAAATAGTAATGAGAACCGTATGAATATGATACTTTTGGTACCAAGGCTTCTTGTGATGATCGCTTTTGTGAGTGGCTCTGCAGCCACATTCCTACATATACTATGGTATAGTATCATGTGACTAGACTGTCATGATATATTGGGATTTCTGTTTGGAGTGGCTCGGCATGCACTGTAGCCTCGCCCGCAGCCACTGCGCATGAGGCTAAGGTAGATAGATGCGCCTGCCACCTCCACCCCGCCGCAGCCGCGATCATTACTTCAAAGATCCTCCTCCCTCAACATGATTGGTCGGTTTGGACAGTTCACCACCTTGCTTCACCGGTTTGCAATCAAAACTCTAAACTCAGCCTTGTGGCACCTTTCACAACTCTTCTACTGGAGTTTTCCACTCTTTCAATCAAAAAATGGGTGACTCACGAAATAGATTCCCATACCAATCGCTTTCTACGTCTTCCAGTGGAAGGTTTGAAACCCGACTGATGTACCTACACCCGGGTGGTTTCAATGATCGTATATATTGTACGATTTACCATGCCAATATCTTTGAACGGCAGCCTAAAACAGAGTATATTGCACTGTCATACGTATGGGGCGACCCTAAACAGACACAACCTATTCAACTTGGTTACCATCAAGTCCTCGCGAGTGAAACTGGTCATACATGGACATCTGCTCCCTCCCAAGGGGCGGAATGCTATGAATCATTCGAAGTAACGACAAATCTGGAGAAAGCGTTACGACATCTACGAGACCCTGTTTCAGAGCGCATACTTTGGGTCGATGCCATTTGTATCAATCAGTCTGATAAGGAAGAGGTTCTTTCACAATTGGTCATGATGGGCAGTGTGTACGAGGAGGCCGTGGAGGTACGCATCTGGCTAGGGTCTGTCACTGATGTATGCATGTCGACTCCCAATATACGAGAGGAGCTTGAGAACTATCAAATAAGACGAGGCCCAATACCCAAAGGATCCAGTTTCCTCTTATCTCCAGAAGAAGATACAGGAGCAGTTGTGAGTAGTGAAAGAAGAATTATCGAGATGGCACTGCTCGCAGCCAGGGACTACGTTATGGATGAAAAATGCCTGATCGACCAGGAAACGAACAACAGTTGGTTTCCTAATGAATTACAGGCTCTTGGAGTACGAATCATAGCTGTGCAACCCTGGTGGCGACGCGTTTGGGTGATTCAGGAAGCCACGTTCTCGAAGGAAGATCCAGTCATGCAATGCAGCTACATTCAAATCGGATATCGCAAGTTCCTCGAATTGGCGAAAGATTACATGTTTCGGGATACGCCATCAATCTTCTCCAGAGCCCAAATCTCCCTCAGTGTCCACTGGATGGCTCACAAGGGATACGACCCGACCAAAACATCTCATGCGAGCCGTCAACTTACGTACCTAAGCTGTATGAGTGGAAATTTTGAAGTGACCAATCCTAAAGATAGGATAAACGGCTTGAATGGTTTTCTTCGTATGGGCGATTGTCATGAAAATATCATGTTTTTAATGCAAAGAGATCAGAACAACCAGACAAACGCTGAGTTCTTTCACCGAATTGCTATTTGGATCCTTTTTGATCCTCGACCTCAATCGCACTCTCTACGAATCTTGGAAAGCGGACCTAGTAACATCAAAGGGGTACCGTCCTGGGTGCCGATGTGGGAATCAAAGAAATGGAGTGGAGAGAACAACAATCAGGGAGTACCTGAAAGCAAGTACGACATTCTTGCCCACGGCTATTCAATGGGCAAAATATACCGCCAATCAACGATCGATGTTTGTGCTCGGTGTACTGCACAGTATGAAGCAAAGTTCGGGGCGCCGAAAAGTATCTTTGATATCGACGTAAGGTGTACTGAATTAGAGATATGTGATGCACTGGCGCTGGGACATGTCATCACGACGATTGAAGTCCTCCCAGTCCAAAACAAACAGGACGCAGATGTCCTGCGCGAAGCAATTCTCGAGGTCGAAGAAAGAATCTTAGCAGCTCTGAGATCTATCAATATATCTCACGCAGATGCAAAATCGCATATACGAAGATTCCGCGATTATCTTCGTCTCAACTTTTGGACTGTTGATACAAGGAAAGATTCATGTTCATCCGAGCATAGCACGATATTGGAGGACTTCCTTGAATGCGAAAGGATATCAAGGAAAAGAAAGAGTCAACGACGCCGCCGCCGAACTCTAGCCCATCAGGCAGATCCCAAGATTCCAGATTCCGCTTCAATTGCGAAATTAAGCAGCTTCTTCGAGCATGCTCGCGATCTTGTTATTGGATCAAGGATCGTGGGGCACATGTTTGAAGATTCACGACCCTTTTGGCGGTGTGGCGACAGACTGTATCACATTCCTGAGTGTCGCTGGATCCTAGGTCTTCGACGTAGTGGCAGTGGATACCGGTACATGTATAGGGTTTTCATTTCTGATCTGGAATGGGAACAACGTAAGCAGTTGTTCAATGGCAAGACCACCAAAGAGAACATAATTCTTGTATGAAGACAATCTGGTATGCATAGAACACTTCTACTTGTTAGTTGCGTACTATAAGGCGGAATTAGAGGTAACACGAATTGTGTTCAGTAAATTATATTCAAGAAGTCAAGAAGTACACATCAAGATTATATGATTAGCTTGAGAATTTAAGAGTAGCGTGTATGTGATGATATATATACAGCGTACGTTGCTATTAACCACATGTGAGAGTGCGACGTTGCAATAGGGTCACGACATCGACTCGATAGAGGGTCGTTAGCGCACAGGGCCCACAGGTACCTTGAGGTAGATTACCAACGCTCCTAGCAAGGATCTTTCGCTACTACAGCGAGACAAGAGCGTTAAGAAGGCGGCCCTATAGTACGCACATACAAGAGAGAGCCTAAGGGTAGATATAGAAAGGGCATGAATCCATCTCGCACTTCTCTATGGTATTGCTCGCTGCTACAGTCCACCTTTACCCTACATCTAGGTAGCTTTGGTAACTATGTATATATATCATATGATTCGATATACTTATATCTTTAAGAGGCAGCCTTACACAAAGCATATTGCACTTTCACACGTATGGATCACCCGGACAAATACAACATGGTTCACTCCTTGATTGAACCATGGTTCTCGACTTCGCTTGTCTTATCACTTAGCTCACCTGCGATTATATTAAGCATCTTTTAGGCTCCAATATTGAGCACTATCAGAAGCTCTGCGTCACCTATTCAATCTGGTTGTGCAATATCTTCTCTATTGCCTACACTACTCTACTCTAACGACTACACCCAAGCTCCTACGACGCTCCTACCAGCAACAATGCGTAACCGCCAACAGCAAGAGCGCACAGACGAGTCCATTACAGACAGTATTCGTCGGCGTCTGATCGATATCTGGAAGGCCGGCACGCCGTCTATGAGCAACACTGAGATGTCCACACCCGAACACATCCTCGGGCGAATGTTATCGATGAAGAACGCCATTCCGAGAGATTCTGCATTGGCAGAGGTGAAGAAACAGCGAGCGCAAGACGATAAGTTTTCAATTATGTTCCGTTCTATTGGCGCTGGACAATGTGGAGTTATCTACGCACTCAGGGGAACCACGACGGTTATCAAGCTGCCCCAATCACCAGAGAAATCCGACGAATTGTTCGTCGATTACCATTCCCACCTAGCAGTACAAGAGGCATTTCGAAGTGTCTCTGTCATCTACCGCGTCCACATCCGTGTCCCACCCGTCAGGTTATGGGTGAATGCCCAGAGCGAGCACTTCTGGGCAACACTAAAGGCTTTTTTCGGCAAGGACGTTCAAGTTCCTAACTACGGTCTAGTATCTGAGCGTATCAATCCTGTGCCATTAGCAGTACGCTCAGCACTGGTGGACGTCTTCGCCCCGAAAGCTGTCCGAGAAAGGAAGCACGAGTTTCTCATGCTTCAGAAGAACAGAGACTGCCTCATTAGGCTCTACCTGGGCAGGCGCAATGACGACGCTCCACCTGTCGCAGCAGACAGATTTCACCTGCGAAACTTCCCCCTTCACATCAATGAGATGGAGAGACTCAAGCTCGACACAACCTATTACGCGGAGCTGATGGCGCAGACCCTGGCAATTATGCACTGGCGTGCCGGCCTCGATGCTAACGACGTCGAGTTCGCCTTCGGCAGCTCGCCTGAGTATTCCGAGCAACCCCTCGCCGAGGACGTAAGGCATGTCGACAAAGATGAAGCTGCGATGTTCTCCCATTGCGACTTCTTTCACTGCACCATTTCTGTCTGGCTCCTCGATTTCAACCAATGCAAATCATTCACCAAGGACAAGGACGGCCTGAAGCAACTCGTGGATGCGTTCTATTGGAACGATCCCTATTACCCTCGTCCCACGAACCCCAAGGACAAAGATCTATGGAGAGCATTCGCCAAGCACTATCTCGCCGTCTCCGCAGAGTTTACGAACTCCACTATGCCACAGGAATTCATCACCAGTGTGGAGGAGCGAGCACAGAAGCGTTCGGCCAACAGTTTGTTGGTTGAATAGACTTCATGATAATAAGCTGTGACAACTACAGCTAAGTTTGAAAGTATAGTTATAAGCAGTTGTGACAAACACAACTAACTTTGAAAGTATAGTCATAAGCAGTTATGACAGATACCATTACTTTTAAAAGTATACTTGCAAGCAATTGTGACAGATACAACTACTTTTAAAGGTATAGTTCCAAGTGATTATGGCAAATACGACCTACATTTGAAAGTATGGTTATAAGTAATTGTGACAACTACAGCCAACTTTGAAAGTATGGTTGAAAGCAATTGTGACAAACACAACTACTTTTGGAATGAAAGTGTTACTGGAATGCAGGATGATTTTGCGGGCTGCCATTTCCGGTTTTACTAGGTGTGGGAGACTGTATATTGGCAGTAACCACACATATGGCATGGCGAACGGATCGCATGATCTTACCACCTGTTGTCAGTAAAGCATCACTTCGGCTCAACATCACATCATCACTTCACGCAAAATCTCACGGCACGTGCCCCGAGTACGTACAACACTCGCAAACCCCTTCACAGGGCTGCTGGGTATCCAAGGTTGATTCAGGAATGGTCATATTGTCTATGAAACATTCCTCAGCCACCACGCTGAATGCGAGTCTACACAGGCCCGTAGGCTCTGTGGACCCTGAGACCCTATCCTTTTATGTGATCCGAGACGCCATATCATGTACATCGTGCTGTAACTGTTTATGCGACGAGCTGAACGACACCACCAGCCTCCTTGATCTTCTTCTCAGCCTCGGCGCTGACGTAGCGGGCGCGGACAACAATTGGGACGGCGGGGAGACGGCCCTTGCCGAGGACCTTGGCGTAGCCGTAGTCGAGGAGGTTGAGGACGGGGGCGTTGCCGCTCTTCTTGGTGAGGTACTCCTCACGCTTCTCGGCGGGGATGAGCGACCAGAGCTTGTCCAGGTCTGCAACTTGTTAGCCCTTGGACGCAGATGCGCACAATGAGACTTGGGCTTACTGATGACGGGCTTCCAGAAAAGGTTCTGCATCTTGTGGAAGTAACGCATACCGACCTTTCCGAAGTAACCGGGGTGGTACTTGTCAATGTTGGTGCGGTGGTGGTGTTGACCACCCTAAAGGCCTTGTCAGTGACATCGCATAGTTGTATAAGACGAGTCGAAACTTACGGCCATACCACGACCACCGGGATGCTTCCTGTGCTTTCCGACACGTCCGTGACCAGCGGAGACGTCTATACAACAATTAGCCTTGTGCCCTTCTTGAGTAGCTTTCTCCAGCTCCAGCGACTCGTCTTCCTCTCCTTCTTCTTTCAAGGCGCAAGCATCAACACGTCGACATCGATCGAGCGCCGAAGGGAGAAGTGCGGAGGGCAATCGAGTCGCTTTTGCAGAGAGTGGTATGGTGTAACGTACGGCCGCGGTGCTTGCGAGTCTTGGTCAGTCGGGTAGGCATGTTGACTGTCGCTGTTTGGTTAGTTGCGAGAGACTGAAAGTTCGATCGCAGCGGCTGTTTTGTCCCAGTGGGCAGAAGCCAGCCCTAAGCGAGAGGGCGCTAATGTCGGCGCTGTGGTTTCTCCGAAGGGCACGTGACTGGTTTCACAGTCTCTACAGTCGCTTCAATGGATAGGCATCGTGCAGAACATCAAAGTAGAAACAACAGCTATTGAGCGATCATGAGGTGGGACAAACAGATATCAATTAAAACATGTCCCTATCTCTTCACGACCATATGCGCCACGCTCCCGCTTTCGCTATGCAATATACACTATCAACGTCCAATACCACTTTATCCCCAATAGGGTGTTCGCAGCCCGACAAAAGTTGACCCCACATCGTTCACGTCATCTTTCTTAGGCCGTTGCCCTGCGAGCTGTGCTTGAGTTAGCAAGCTGGTCAGCTAGGGTTACCGCAATATCAAAGTACCTCTAATTGTATGTGCCTGTGAACATGCACAAGCCAATCGACATAGCTTTGCGCCTCATTGTTTCGATCCTCGTAAAGAAGTCTGGCGAACTCGTACTCTGATCCGTCAAGACCCTGTCGTGCAAGCTGAATAGTAAGGGCCTTGGAGCCACGCGTAGTGGCTAGGTACTGGAGGATGTTCCGAACTTGTGCGTTGAGATGTGTTTCAAGGACCGGGAGCGTAGACTGGAATGGATCAAGTGCTTTGAGACTGTTGTTGCCCTCACCGAAGAGGTCCTCAAGCAAGTTGGGTGAGACGTGTGCGTGCAACCACAGCAGACAAATTTGGCCATTGTCAACGATGTATGCGCCGCCTTCCTCAACCTTGGAAAAGGACGCTCGTGTACACTCTGGCATGACGAGGTGACCCTTGTCATTCGCAAATCCGTCGCCCGCATCGAGGTTGTGGATCGCAATGATCCGTGGGTAAAGGTATAGCGATAGTTCCAGCGGCCCCATGGATTTGATCATTCGCATGTCGTGGACCCTCCTGTCCGTGGGCTCCTTGCCTCCCTTGAAAGCCCGTGACTTGATCAAGCCAAGAATGTACATGCTGAACTCCTTCAGATTTTCCGGTAGCACGAGCTGGCCAGGAGGGTTGTTGCCTGAGAAGTTCTTCCTGTACCCGGCAAGTATGTCGACAGTCTTCTCTGTCAAAGCTCCTCTGATTTCCTTCAGATTCTTCTCAGTCATACGAGCAGCAGCCTCCTTGGCGATGATGTTGACCACTGCATCCTGGTCGACAAACTTCATGCATTCGCCGGTGTTGGCGCTCACACTGGCTACAATGTTGGTGCATCGCACTCGCCTCTCGCCATTAGCAGCTGTATATAAGAGTGCGCTCTGGAAGTGAGCATCGAGCTTAGGATCCAGCTTCCCATCGTAGCTAAACATGACGCCGATGGCCTTATCAGAGTCTATGGCTCCAAACTCCAAGTCGGCTCCAAAGGTGTGGTGGTAGAAGTTGCCGTGGTAGGCAGAGACCTGCAGACCAGTCGAGCACCTGACCTTCATCAGCGCTTGATAACCTGTTTCTCGCGTGACGGTGTGCTGGATCTCTCTGGAAAGTCTAAGCAGATCCCGAGGCGAGGTGAAGTTTGGATAGTAGAAAATTTCCCCGCCTGTTAGAGCAGAAACGTGGCCTAGCAAGGAATATTAGCGGTATCGATGAGCTTATAAAGATTGCACTTACCGATAGTTGCAATGTCAAGATAACCCCCACTAGGCGCTGCGAGGAAAAAGTCGACACCAATGCCATTTTGTACCATCTTCTCAGCCACCTTTTTGAAACCCGGATGTTCAGTCTGGAACAGCTTCCTCTCGGCATCGGTGTTGTGTTGGTTACCGTCATCACGGAGTATCAGCCGACCAGGACCCCAGGTAGGAAGCGCAGCCAGAGAACAAACTATTTTTCCACCCGTCGCCATCAGTGCTTGCACGGCGGAGTTCAAAGTGGGAAGCAGAGCCGGCTCGGGATGCTTGATTTCGGAGAACATGGTTGGCAAATTTGTAAGAAGCGAAGTGATAACACCCTTGGACTCGACAGGGTCGACAAATAAGCCTTCGCTGAATGGCAGGAATGGATCCTCGAGGTCAGACATGACCAACATCTGAGCACTCGTCAAGTTAGGATGGAGGTTGTAGAAGTGCATCTCTCTGTCGAATGTCACAATGCCGACCTTGGCACCTTTTGGTATTCTGCTGGTGACTTCGGTCTCTTCGGTTTCGCCTCTTGATTCACCATACAAAGCGCTCAGGATTCCTTCGCAAAACCCATGCAGGAATCCACGATTCACAGCCTCAGCAGTGACATCAACCAGGAACAACCACCGTAATCCAACAGGCTCCTTGGACCAGTACTCCTTCGGGACCATAAAGTCGACAGTGCCTAGCGTAAGTTCGGGTCGCTGCAGTCGATCTATCC
>JAODYC010000108.1:14672-32703 GCA_026262405.1 Curvularia hawaiiensis | reverse complement strand
GCAAGCGCCTGTGCAGTGAGTGGAATACTATTCAACGTCAAACGTGCGAACTTGGGCGACGAGTTTCCTTGGTCAAAAGCTACAAAGGGGACTGTTGCCGGAGGGGGAAGATGGTGCTCCATAGTAGGGTATACGTGCTCCAGGTAGTATTTGGCTGGCGCGTCCCGCGACTTCGGTACACTGGGTATCTGTTCGGGGTCCACACGCCCCTGTGCCGATCCAACAGCCGTTCCTCCTGGTTGGTGTGGCGATGCTGTTGTCCTCGCAGCGAATTGCATTGGTGATGCCTGAGCTCCAGGACTGAAGACTGGGTTCACTGGTGCTGGAAATTGGCTCATGGCGGGGGTGATCTGAGGCTCCATCCATTGCGGTCCGCCAACGTGTGGCGAATTGGGATTGCTGAATTGTGAAGGTGACCCATTCTGGGGCATGCCAGTAAACGCCTGTGAGCTTCCTCCAGGACCCTCAATGTTGTGGTAGGCATGTCTGTCCTTCTTCTTATGCCTAGGTTGTGCCACCACTTGATCCCCGCCGAGGCCAACCGCTCCCATTTGCCCCGCTAAGTTGTTGACGTCCTCCACACCCTGATACTGGTTGTAGCCTTGCGGCGCTCCCTGTTGTGGGAAGTAGGATTCCTGCTGCACTGGTGTGCCGTACTGCGCGGGCGCGCCCGCGTATTGATTTGGTGCTTGAGCCATTGCGGGACTTCCGGTCTGCTGGTAGCCAGCAGGACTCGCAGCGACTGGCGGCCGCCATTTGTTGCTTTCATCTTGCATGCCCGTCCCATTGGGGTTGGGGGAGCTTGCACCTGGCGTCTGGTGCATGTGGAATTCGGACATGGTTGCGACGGCGCGGGGGCGGATGCGCTCGAGTCGACAAGTGGGATGGTTCGAGGCGGATTAAGCGTATGGCCAAGAGGCAACAGGACACGAAGCACTATCGGCGGTATATCACGGGGCGAGCATTTCTGGAGTGAATTCGGCGCGGGCGAAGGGACAGATATCTTGGGACCAAGTGTGATGATCTGTCTATTTTCTAGACCTATGCTTCCCATACAAGTACGTCCGTGCACGCTCCTCACATGCAAGAACAAGACATATAAAGTCGCGTGATACCAATACCGTTAATTCAGGTAAAACTATTACAGGCGACGCTGTAGTGCTTGGTCTGACAGGATGACTTGATAGTATTCTATGTGTATGCGGGAACCCGCCAGCTACGGAGCATGTAGGCTTCCCAGCCGGCGTTGGTCCCATACGGCTGTGTCACACTTCGTTATCCGCGCAAGGAAGACCAGACAGATTGTGTTCTGGTACCTTGACTTGTGAATTTTCGGCATCTGTTAATGCCAGCGCTCTTTTCCATAACCCTATCTGGCTGTCCGTGAACCCGATTTGGGTAGCCATTATAGTTTCTATTTGAATGTAGAAATACCAACTTTCTCACGTCTTATCTTCATTCCAGTTTGTCCAAATGCGCCAACCGCGTCAACACCACCTGTTTGCTGGTCTCTTCAATCTCGCCCGCCAGGAACACCTCGTCAAGGATCGCGTAGACCTGTATTGTCCGTCAGTTCTCTGCTTTAGAGTGAACCAATCAACATTGCCCTCCCGTTTCTGACTGACACCTCCTTTCCGTCTCTCCGTAACTTGCCGTACACACGTACCTTGTAGAAGTTGAACACCAAGTCCAGCTCACACACATTGCCAAAGAATGCATCAAGCACTTCAACAAAGAAATGTATAGCTTCCAAGTACGCCAGTTCGTTATCGTTCGTGTCGACGCATGCGCAGAAGAAGAGGCCGGCATATCGACGGTACACGATCTTAGACATATTGCGGAACTCGACGAAGTTGGACTGGTGTTTCTGGTCTCTCGGCGCAATGAGACGGTGCACCTGTCATGGCCGTGAGTTACATGCGCAACCTTCTTGCAGACAAGGTCATTATTCGAGGAGTTGTTCGGACAAGGCAAGTCTGCGTTTACGAAGCGGTCGAAAGGGGAGCGTGATAGCGGTGATAAGGATGAGAAGGCTTGCGTACCTCGCCTTTTAACTTGACTTTTTCATCGTCCTGAAAGCTAGTCAGCGAAGAGTTCGCCCTCTATTACCGCTCTCACGATTCAACTTACGCTATACGGCGCATACCACTTGGCTAACCGCGTCTTTCCCCTACGCAACACCGCATATTAATACCAAACAAACCACCCGTAGCATGACGCAGACGTACTGTCGGTTCTGAATGAGAATGAATGAGAGCACCATATTCGCAATGTGCCTCGTGCAATAGGCTCGGCGCGCTGCAAGAGGTGTGACAGGGACCGCGGTCCAGAGGATCCAAGGCTCCGTGAAAGGTACATGGCTCGTGCGCTCAATGGATCCCTGCATCGCATTCGGCGAGCGGAAGTCCACTTTTAGCCGCAGGCATCACCTAAGTGGAATTTGGTTCCCACTCTACAGTACTTGGACGGTGAAAATTTGGATTTCATCAATATACATTATTTATTCTATATCCAAACATCCACTGAACTAATGGCAAAGAGGCCAAGCATTTCATACCAAGCAAGTCTGACTCCTATACATTTCCGTAAAACGAGGCCAGTCTCTCCAAGCCTCTGCAGTACTTACGGCGACTTGCGGGTCTGACTTGGATGTAGAGATTTCTCTCGTCTGCTTCGTTTTCTTGCTGTTGTGTATCGTGGAAGAAGAACTTCCACGGCGGTACCTCCTCCTACTAAGCAAGGGTTTGAGCGACCCTCCAACCGATGGAGGAGTAGACCTATCTGATGGTTGCGGTACGCTCAAATCACTTGATATGGATGATCTTGTAGTGGCTATGACCGCGTCGTCTTTGCTGTCTTGTGAGGGTGGCTCCATAACGCTACGCCTTCCTGTTGCTGTATTTTCTTCTGCGATAGCGGAAAGCGGTGACGAAGCACGTCTGCTACCCTTTTTTCTCATCTCGGCGCTCACTAACAGAGCAGTCCAGAAACTTAAAGTCCCATCCTTGTTTGCTGTCTTGACGTCTCTGTAGTTGTTCAGCTTGGGAATGCCTTCTGAAGCTATCCTGATCGATACATCAAGCGTTGGCGTGGTGTTGGTGTCAGAAACGGGGAAACTGGATTGAACAGGCGTATGGATACCAAATTTCTTCCCCCATCTACACTCAGATGGATAGTCGCACATTATCCAGCAGTTTTTCTTCTTGTTCGTCAAAGCTTCGCCTTCGTTGTCGACGGGAGAGTCGTTACGCAAGGCACCTTGGTCCCTAGGAGCCCCTCTCCGCCATCTGCTCCACTCTTTCCAGCCAGAGTAGTCAAACTCGCTGCTGCAGGCGCCATGTTTTTTTGTGCGCCGCGCGCTGGTTGGTTCCCGCCATGCCTTGAGAGGGGTCGGGCCGCTGCAGTAATAGTGTCCGTCGTCAAGACAGCGTCTTGTGACGCCCAAGCCGTAACTACTACGGCAATGATGGCATGTCCACGTCCATTTCGAAGGAATCGAAGGCGCATGCACTTCTGTCTTTGAAGGTTTTGTTGAGCTTTGCTGGTCCGTGTGTTGAGATTGATCTCGATGTGGTACCGGCGGCGTGAAAGGCGAACGTGGTGAGAAGGGCGATGGTGGAATGGATAACCGTGAAGGTTTGAAGGGTGCCGGAGATATCCTAAGAGATTGGTGCATCCTGGGTCTCAGTACAACGGAAGTAACCCTCGGAGGACTGGCTGCTTGTTTTCAGGCGTTTATCTTGCTAGTCGGGCAGCAAAAGACAATCTCTGGGGTGATGCTGCAAGTGTAATTGCGGACGTTTGTTGAAGATGTTGAAGCTAGAAATTGACAATGAAAGCCAATTGTTAGTTGATGCCGAGAACATATCTTTCCCCGAAACCAGATCACTGATCACATTTCATGGGATATTTGAAGCCTGTGGTTCTTTGTGAAGGAATATAGAGACGATGACGAGATAGTGGACAAAGATGCATCCTATCAAGATTCTTTGTTTTGTTCCGAGTAGTTCCATATGCCGAAGAGCTAGCCGTCTGTCCTTTGTCACAGAAGTGCCATTCGAGTGTCAGCCCAAATGTTTCCAAACACATCCGCGCTTTGTTTGGAAGGCTTACAAATCCTCGCCTCGGAACTTGATACCTTGTGCTATTTATTCTTACAAGTATCCACATGGATCAGCATAGTGAGACCTTGTCTTTGGATGGTGATCACTGCGATCGTCGAGTTGACTTGGTTTGAAGGCCGGAGCAGTTCCTTGGGAGGAAGTAACCAGCATTCGATATGTTTTGCAACTCCACTTGAAAACTCACCTGTCTATCGCTCTAAAGTATATTTATCTTACTTGATGCAATAAACGTGTAGGATTGCATGCCATCTCTGCGTTGTGACGACGCTGTCTCAACGTAGGTGGGGTGTTGTCACGTGTCTTATGGCAATGATGCGACTCGCATAAGGTTTGCCCCACCCCTCAACCCCGAACCTGTGGAACGCACTCAAGACACTTCTCACCGAGCGCATGTTTCACGGCCTTAGCATTGTCTTGGAAGATGCCAAGACGGTCGTACGTGTGCATTCACTGAGATTATTCTTACTTTGCGCGCCCATCTCCCCACAGTGACTCCGAAGAAATTAACGCGTACATGCTCACTCAAACATCCTAGTAACAAGGTTCTCAATCGGAACGATTCCCCAAAGGGTGAAGTAATTAATATGACAACATGCGATCCTTGTAGTGTTCTCAGCCAATCGAAATATACACTAGACGTTGTGAAGTAGCGGAAAAAAACTTAAGGTTGGTAGTAAGACGGATGCATGGGAGACGTAAGCACACAACTAACAGCAAGTGAACTGCACGTCTGGGTCGTATGTACATGTGGTGAAATACCTCAGCTTGGGTCATGGTACCTCCTTGACAAAACCATGAGATTGTGATACAAGGTGTAGATGTGCGTGTGCATTCATGATGTGATCAATCACGGGCCTTGACAGGTCTCCATACCCCACACAACTAGCATGTTTAGCTTCAAGCCTATCGCAGCGGATTGACATCATTCATCTGTCGGATCTGGGGTGCATCAATATAACCGGGGCTAGACATGAGCGATCACTGCTGGGTAGTGGGAGTAGATAAGGATGATGTGGAGGGCGGGCTTGGCAGCGGACAGTACAACAACACCAGACGAATCAAGGGGGCAGTTATCCTTGGATTGATAAGGTTGCGCTAGGCACGGCGCTTCAGCACAGCCTCTTCAGCCATGTGATTTAGTGGAACCAGCAGCAAATCGATTAGTGTCATGAAATTGGCAATGGTAGGACTGTAATAGTAAATATGGAATTTCAATATGAAGTCCATTCATGGATTATGTAAACTACATTGTTCAAATCAAATGGCAGTTCAGAGGTCTAAAAGTATATGAAAAAAAGGCTCAACCCAATGACCAGAGCGCAGGTGGTATCTCGAAACGATTTGGCTCAAAACAAATTACAAGTGGCAAACAAAGTTTATCCCAAGAGCAACGCGACAAGCTAAGTCTGAACCTGCTTCTCGTTGGCGTGCTCAGGGCCCATGGCAACTGCATGCCTGTCACCTCCAATGCCAGTGTGTTCGTGATCGTGGCTGGAGTTTTCCGAAGGTGCCTTGCCCTCAAGCATTTGGCTGTGCTGGGGAATGCCATAGCGGTCGCCTTGAGGTACTGAGTGCTCTCCATCGAGAGGCTCACCCTTAGCAGGGGTCCAGGCAAGGTAGTCTCGGCGAACCTCAACGTAGTCGTAGGCGAATTCGCCAAGCTGGTCATCGTCCATTCCGAGGAGCTCAGCCTCTTCAGAAGCACGAAGCTTGAGGCCAGGAATCTTGTCGATGACAAAAGCGAGGATGGCGCTGACGGTGAAGGAATAAGCTGTGCAAGCGACAATGTAAGCAATCTGCTTGTAGATGCATGCCGCGTCACCGGTGATGGCGCCAGCTGTCAGTCCGTTGTTGACACCGTCAAGACCAATGATGTAGTTGGCACCAAAGATACCGTTGAAGAAAAGGCCCCACATGCCAGCGACACCGTGCTCAGCGAACACATCAAGAGAATCATCGATCTTGATCCAGAACTTGACTGAGAGGATATTAGTAAAGGAAGCAGAATTGCCCGTTGAGATGAAACTTACTCTTTGTGGCAAAGTTAGCAACAATGCCAGTGGTGATACCGAGGATAACGCTAGCCCACGGAGGGATGAAACCAGAGGCAGGTGTAGCAGCGACAAGTCCAGAAATGGTACCTGAGCACCAACCGACCATGGACCACTTGCGGGCAAGACGCCAATCGAGAATAACCCAGGTCATAGCGGCGAACATGGCGGTAAGGTTGCTGTTCCAGCAGGCCATGACGGCGCGGAGATTGGCACCGAAAGCGGAGCCGCCGTTGAAGCCCAACCAACCGAACCACAGGAAAACGGTGCCGAGAGTGATGAGCGAGACATTGTGAGGGCGGAAGTTGAGCATCATCTTCTCCTGACGGCGACCGAGAATCATCGAGTAGGCCAATGCAGTGCAACCAGAAACGATTTCGACGGGACCGCCACCAGCGTAGTCAAGACCACCCCACTTGAAGAACCAGCCGTTCGCGTTCCAGGCCCAGTAGGCGACAGGGCAGTATACGATGGTGGCCCAGAGCCAGATGAAAACCATCATGGGAATCAAGCGACCGCGCTCAGCAACGCAACCAACGATAATAGCAGCCGTAACAGCACAGAATTGAAGCTACACGCCTGGTTAGTATGCGTCCTGTCGAGTATTGATAACATGTGCCATACCTGGTAGAAAGAGTAGAGGAGCTCTGGGATCAGGGGGCTGCCTTGGCTGGGAGCACCAAGCACACCTTTGAGGCCAAACCTGTCAAGGTTGCCAATGAAACCGTTTGTCGAGGGGCCAAAGGCGAGCGAGTATCCCCAGAAGTACCATTGGAAGGTGATGACGGAGGCGGAGAACATACACGCCCAGATGAGAGAGAGGGCGGACTTTCTGCGAGCGAGACCGGAGTAGAGGAAGGCTAGACCAGGAATCATGATCAACACCATGGCCGAGGCCACGATGATGAAGGCCTGGTCACCCGGCTGGTACCATTGGTTCAGGTTCTCGGTGACTAGACCAGCCCGTGTCAGTATGCTTCTTGATGCGATCCATGACTTTACAGCACAAAGTGGCCTGCAAGATACAGGTATCTGGCGCGGCACGTGCTTCGTGGTACGTGGGTACATGTATGTACTCACCAGAATCACCACCAGTAATCTCGTCGGTCCCATTGAATTGGGCAGGAGCGCCGATCCACGAGTACGACATGGTCGGAATATTTGTTGGGGAACCGTCAGAGTGATTGGGGGGGTGGCCAGTACGGTGCCTCAGAAGGTAAATGGACAGAAAGGCGGCTCCTCGGACAGGGCGTAGGAAAGGGAGATGGGAAGAGGATATAAGAGCTGGGAACCGTGCCGGTAATATACAAATACGGATGCACCAGGGAGAAATCGGAAACCCTACTGTAGATTACGATGGTTGCGCCGGGGCCTTTATGGATGAAGGCTGACTGTACTACTCTTATCTATCCTGGTCCACGGACCAGGACTCGAGGCAAAATAGACGAGGGTACATCAACCCACAGCCGCGCGACCGCCGTGGGGTTCGCGCCAGATCCAGAGCTTGGTCGCTTTTTTTTCGTGCCGGTTGCTGCCAGCTGCGTCATGGCAGCCGGTTTGGCCTTATCTCGCCGCGAGCGGAGGCGTGACGAGGCGGTTTAGATAAGGACCAACACCCACTCTAGCGGCCACGGTGCGGGTGTCTGGCTGGCACGGCGCGTGCTCGTCGGCGAGTCGATGTGAATTGCCATAAAGCCACAGCAGGCATGGCCAGCATTGTCCGGGGCGGAAGCGCTTGGCAAGTGGGAGGCTCCTTGTTGTGTTGTGTCAATTGCATTGCAAGTCAGAGATAAGCATCCAACGGCGGCCAATCACCGGCCGCTTCGGAGTGATAGGCCGCTAGCCCGATCGGGCGCCGTCCTGAGCCCGGCCGTCCCTGGCGACGCACTCGCATCGACGACACCCACTCGCTCGCCGCCACCCCGTCCCTGAGTGCCCAACTCCAGTTATGCCTCTCTCCATCGAGGCGATAAGCCCGAGCATGCCTGTACGACGATGTCCTGTGTGGGTGTCTCTCAATTGATCCCGCCAGACTGCCCGCCCACGTCGCTGGCGCCCGACCAAAACCTCATGGATCCCAGGCTGTAAATCCTCGCCATTGTCCTTGCGCTACGGCGTGCACGCACATACGCCCTGCAGCATGCCCGACATGTCAGCAAATCGCCCGTGGTCGAGCACAGAGGCCGGCCGCTGTTGGTCCCAGACATGGGCGCGTCAAGGTCGTGTTACCGCATGGAGAGTTTTCCTTTCTCGAGCGCTATAGTTTGCGTGGTCCCAACCATAGAGAGACCACCGGCAGCCTTGAAAATCCCGCCATTCGTTCGTCGACTGCAAACTGTCGCCATCCTCGCTTCCAGTGAATTGGCTCTCTTACCGTCCGGTCCAGAAACCTTGTTGCATGTCTTGGCTCCATCTTCCCAGGAACGCCTGTCAACTTTATTGCCCGGGAGCGGCGCGTCTTTGCATCAGCAATGACATCTGTCTCACCATCTCCATCGTATCAGTCGCCAGAACGCAACCATGTCAGAACAATGGCATGAGCAGCTGAAGCTCCTCTGTTCTTTTGCGCGCGACCCCCGTGTGGCGTAGTATATAGCAGGGGTTCAGCCGCGATCCAGCCTTCCACTTCCCGTACCCGTCCGGCAGCCCTTGTCGGCAAACTGTCGCGAAAACATGTGAGAGTCTCTCCCCAGAAGCGAGGGTGTGGGGCTTTGGCGACCTCTCCACGACGCCTCAGCCCTCAGCAGCGTGGGGAAGCTCGGCTTGGGTACTTGCGGTGTCGCCGCTGCGCACGCAACTCTGTCCCCATTATCCCGTAAGCCCCCGAACCAATAATTGTTTTTGCCGCATTGGCGTCATCGGCATGTGGGATGACGGTTATCTCGACGTATCGTGCCTTGTGCAATTCCAGCACGTCTTCGAAAGATTCCAGAACCCGCGGGGCCAATAACCGCGCTTCCGGCTTCGGAGCCTCGACTCTTTGACCACGGCTTTGGAGTAACCTTAGATTGGATTGGTGCACATCCAGCTGCCCTATCATTGCCCCCAATTATCCCTAGCTACATTTGCTTGCCTCTGACCAATGACATGTCTAACACAGATGCTTCGTGTCTGAGCTACTTTAGAATTATTACTTTTACCCTTTCGATGGCATGTGCGTCGCGATATTCTCCGCGAATCCACTGCTCTTCATGTCTAATGTCGCTTCGTGGCCGCGAAGATGCTAGCAGACCACATCACTCTTCTCAAAGCACGGGGGTTTCATCAAGGTATCTCCCACATTCGCTGTAACGGGTTCCATGTATCACAACAACCTGTCATTCTTCGTCCCACGTTATGATCTGCAATTCGTCAGCTTTTAGTACCGGCCCAAGTGTCCAAATGGTCTGACGGCAGCCAAAGTCTCTATGGTATTCACAACAAAGCTTCGATGCTTTCGCGCTGGAATCAAGGTCCAGCATCCCATGTAACAGAGATACGATTTTGGCAGCGGCACAACAGTCCCACGCCCTCTTCCCCCACTTCACACAGCATACTTCACGTTTGATTCTGAACAAAAGGAAGATATGAGCGAAGCCATGGGTCTGGTCCAGACAACCCCACAACTCATCTGGGATCGGAGATGGGGCCACAGCGATGTTTTGCTCATTATTCTCCAATCCAATCAGAGCGCGAGCACTCTCAGCCCCAGAACTTGAAGCCCCCGCTATTAGCTCTTGGGCTAGCAATTATAGAATTCCAGGTTGCGTGCGATGTTCAGCCTCACAACAGGATTGCTTTTGAGAATTATCATTAGTGGATATGACTAGGCTAGTATACGTAAACGGCTAGGAGTCGCATGACGGTGACCCTTTCGTATCAAGGCTTTACCATGGGACGTCCTAGTCTACAGGGAGGAGAAGAAGAAGTAAAAAGGTTTCATCATCAACTTTGCTTTTCCCAAGCCCTCTACGATTGACTGGGTCTTGCTCACTTTCACGACTACCAGTCTTTCGCCAGAGCTTAGAACAATGCGCCGCCCAGCAGAGCACCGCCAAGGAATCCAGCCGCAATAGGCAGTCCAGCACCGCCTCCGTAGCCATAGCCATATGGCCTACCGTACGGTGCAGCTGGGCGCATGTATCGCACATTAGGGTTGTAGAACTGGCGCGGGCCATAGGGATTGTATCCGTATGCACCGCTGGGCGCAAAGCCCCCATGAGGCGGTTCAATGTACACATCCCTGCCCTGTCGGTCCTTGCCTATCAGCTGCGGCTCGCCTGTCTCCATGGCCCGTATGATTGCTTGTCGTGTGCGCAAATGCTGAAGGTATGCTTGGCGTTCCTGCTCTGCGCGACGCTGGCGAGCTTGTTCGCGCTCTTCGTGCGTTTGACCAGTGATCTTGTCCTTCAGCTTGCGTGAAAACTTGTGGATGCCTGTTGGTTCGCTAGGCGCAGCAGCACCTTTGCCTTTGGACGATGGCCGTGGAGGAAGGTGGTCCTCGGCATCTGAGTCCTCTGCTGCAAGATCCTCCATCGTCATTGTCTTATGGATGCGCGTGTGCTTCTTGCGCTCTTCGGGGCTCAGTGTGCTGAGATATTCTTCATCGTCGTACGGGTGCGTCCATATACTACGCGGTGGATTGGCTCGTGTATCGACAAAGAATTGGTGCTGAGTTTGTTCGTCGAATGAGCGGATCCATCCGGGAGGCAGCTCGCGCATCAGATCCTCCATTGAGCGCCGTCGGTCTGGTGGAATACCATTGCGCTCGGTGCGTGCTGCAGGTCCATCTGTAGAAACGCGACGTATGCCAGGTGAAGGGTCTGCGTCGAAGATGGCAGCTTCGTAGCTGGGAGGAGGCTCGCTTGGATGCTGCGAGGTTGCCATGATGATATCTGCGGGTTGTAGTTGTCGCCAGAGACACCAGGTTTGAGGTGTGTTTGTTGTAAAGATTCAAGTACTAGTCGGCATGAACTGCTCAAACCTAAGCTTGGCCCTTGAATGCAGGTGTAGTGCGTTTGTAGGAATATGTAATGGTGAACGCATCGTTTGTGCCACATAGGGACATGACGAGAGCAAGCAATGATGTCATTTGTAACTGTGGCTGCAATTGTGGCGGTGCCACACTGGAGAAGCGCCCAGCTGCGACTCCGTCCTTCACGTGATCTGTACCATACTTGTGCGCCATGTGACCCTCCAGCGCACTGTCACCGGACATGACTCTTCTAGAAGGGCGATCCATGTGCCGAATGGCCACTCATCCCTCTTAGAACTCATACACCATGCATAATGCCGACGAGAGAATGCCGGATCTTGGGCTCCAGGACTTCATCTGGGCACTGACTCTCCACCTCTCCGCCATGTGCGCTCGTCACACTTCAGTTTTCCCCACACATTCTGCACCCTGAAAAAAAGGTGTACGTGTCGAGTCCATATCACGCGATCAGAAACGGCTACTCTAACGGCTGATTTGACGGTCTAAGATGGCGTCTCCAACGCTTCCCGCGGCCTAGTTGAAAGTGGCTGCACTACTAAGTCATGTCATTTTGGACTTTGTCGTCAGGAAGAAATCATGGGGATCCGGTCGCCAAGGGCAGTTTCAGCTCTCCCTTGCTGTTAATACTCCAGGCTCACAGCTGAGTGCGGTCTTGAACGAAGTCCTTTTCGACTATGGCTCTTCTCAATAACAAAGGAGATGGAATCATCGTTGACCTAAACTTGCCACGGGAATAGGTGCACATCATACCTCCAATGCCTAGATGCGTACGCTCGGCGTACCTTCGCTAGACGATCATGAGGTGGGGAGTGCCATCCTACTCCACAACAGTCTAGCCAAAGGCGCCGGTCATGTGTTACATCCCGACGTCGTTCCCGTTAGGGCCTTGGAATCCGCTCTGCTTAGTGTAATTTCTGAACGTTGCGCCCGCCTCCAGTCATCCGAGTCGATTTTACACACTAGTTGGGCGGCAAGAACGCCTTCTCATATTCGCTACCGTGGCGGTGAATCTGTCTCGCAGCATGTTGTGTGGTCATGCGAATCGGCCGCAGATCTGCAAGAGACTATCCTTGCCGCAAATCGCCTTTCCACAATCAGGGGTCCTTCGAATTTGCTTACGGAAATCTGGATCATACGCAACGCTCAGCATCTTAAGCCATAACCAGTGACCAGAATAGTCATGACCCCAGGATGGAGACAATACTTTGTTGTAACAAAAGATACAAAGTACAATTGACGTAAGAAGTCCATACAGGCTACCCCAACCTGCAAGCTTATGCAGTCAAAACTGCAGCCCAGTAGAATATCTGGTACACTAAATCCTAGATGTCTCCATGTACGTGCTTGACGGCAGTCTAGAGGCATTCTTCGCCGGAATGTAAGCTCATCTACGGTGACTTAGGTACTTCTTAGTCTACCATTCTTTTACATCTGCACTTCGTGTCTTAGTTGCAAAGCCTGACCTTCCTGAAGCGGGAATTTCCACCCGAGTGTGGAGGACATGTGGTTTCGTCGAGATGGCATTTCCAGGTCACTGTTTACTATATAATGACCGTTTGGTTGCAACATGACATCCATCAGTCAAAGCAAATTCTCAGTGGTTTACAGGATCATTCATCCACGCCTGCTCCTTAAATCACTCTCATCTGGCCATTTTTCTGTCTTTCCACACGTCTCAATCTGCCATTATGGCGAGGCTGACTTCTCTCCTTTTGGCTTCGGCCTGTCTTCTATCTCCTGGTTACAGTGCTCCCATGGGAGGTGCGAAGAAGGCCAAATTTGACTTCGAAGCTCGTGATATCAACCTATCTGGTATCTCTGTGACTACAAGTTACAGCACACCCATCAAGACTGTACAATCGCCTACTGCTACAGTTGAGCCATCAGCGTCTCCGGTATGTCACTGAATATGTTTCACTCTTGCACTACGTGTCAACGATGACCGCTAATACAACACAGAGCTTTTTGACAGGGCTTCCACCAGGTGGCTTTACGCGAGACCCAATCCATGGTCCAGGTGCTACAACCACTACCAAATCGTTGGCTCCGAACACAACACCACTTGATCCCGGCCCAACAGGAAACGTAAAAGTTTCCTCAGGGAACATCTTCCAGGCAATTGGAAATGGAGCGCCTCCATCAAACATACCTTCTCGCAATGACCATCCCGTCAAGAAACAAAACATTGCCAACGGTGATGCGCCAACTCAAACCAACAAGTTCTACGCAAACTTCTTCCTCGGTACTCAAACATTCCCGGTCTGGACACACCCATACTCTTTGTCATGGGCCAAAGGTTATGGCGGCTCTTACGGTATGTGATACTGAAGATATATCATTGAAACAACACTAACGTTTGTTCTCACCTCTTCGTAGGAATTGCCGTTACTCACACAACAAGAGACCAATTTGCGTTCGGACCTTCCGTGGAAAACCCACGATACTTTATATCACCACTTGGTATCAACCACATTGTTCTTTCTGCCAACGAGCTTGGATCAAGTACAACCCTCACACTTGATAAGCTGACTGGCTTCTCTGCGAATGCCAACCTGCGAGCAAACAGCGGTGGATCCGTTTTAATGACCGTACCAGTAGTTCAGGGTATGGGTATGGCTACCGCCATCTACGCCAATGCGAAGCCGGTGCTTACCTCCACCGTCTTCTTCAGTTCCCTGACCAGTGCGGGAACAGTAAACGGCGGTACTAGCAAGTACAGGGTCAAGCTAAACGACGGCACCCAATGGTTGATCTATGCTACATCAGCCAGTGCCAGTGGTACTGTTCCGTTCACACTGGACAGCAATGCCAAGATCAGTGGCCCTGCAAACTTCGCAGGTACAATTCAGGTCACCAAAAACCCGTCAGGGCAAGACATGGAAGCCGTCTTTGACAAGAGCGCCGGTGTATATGCTACTGGCACGACTATTTCGGGATCAGTCAATGAGGGATCTGGAAGCTACACCATGAGCTGGACCAAAGCTGGTGCGACTAGCCAGCCTTTGCTTATGTACGCACTGCCGCATCATGTGGAATCGTTTGATGCTTCGACCGCAGCGGCCTGCAAAAACATCACCCTCGTCACCACAACAAAGGGCTTTGCGCAGGCCATTGTCGCCGACAAGATGACCATGGTTGAAGGCGATCTCCCCAACACGATTGGATTTGCTCCTTGGGCAAAGAACTCTAACGGCGTTGGAGGCACCGAGAAGACCAAACTCAGCTCAGCAGCAACTACGCTCATCAACCAAGTAGGTGTGTCTGAACTCAGCCAAGACATGCTTACCCAGACTTCACTCAACAGCATGTATTACTCGGGTAAAGGTTTGGCCAAGTTCGCTACCATTATTTGGACATTGAACTCTATGACTGGTAACAGCCAATATGCTGCGGCTGGACTGGTTAAGCTCAAGGATGCCTTCAATGTCTTTGTCAAGAACACGCAGCCTGAGCCGCTAGTATACGACAACGTATGGAAAGGCGTCGTTTCAGGAGCCGCCTACAAGCCTCCTTATGACACCGGTCTTGACTTTGGCAACACTCTCTACAACGACCATCACTTCCACTACGGCTACTTTGTCTACACTGCTGCCGTCATTGGCCATCTCGACCCATCCTGGCTCGACCAAGGCACAAACAAAGCTTGGGTCAACGCACTTCTACGCGACTTTGCCAACCCCGTTGACGACGACTACTATCCCATGTACCGATCCTTTGATTGGTTCCACGGTCACTCATGGGCCAAAGGTCTCTTCGAGTCTGGCGACGGCAAGGACCAAGAATCCACCTCTGAAGACACCTTTTCCACCTTTGCAACCAAGATGTGGGGCAAGACCATCGGCGACACAAACATGGAAGCGCGCGCCAACCTGCAACTCGCTATCCAAGCCCGCAGTCTGCACAACTACTTCCTCATGGAGAGCACAAACAAGAACCAGCCACCGACCTTCATCAAGAATAAGGTCACTGGCATCTTGTTTGAGAACAAGATTGATCATACTACGTACTTTGGTGCCAACACCGAGTACATTGAGGGTATCCACATGATGCCGCTCAACCCATCGACATCATACACACGCCGCCGTCAGTTTGTCCAGGAGGAGTGGGACACTTACTTCAGCAATGGCCGCGCAGAGCAGGTCACTGGTGGCTGGAAGAGCATCCTCATGTCTAACCAGGCGCTGATCAATGCTCAAGCTACCTACTCGTTCTTCTCTAACCCTTCGTTTGCCGAGACCTTGGATGGCGGCGCAAGTCGCACCTGGTACCTGGCTTACTCGGCTGCCATGGCGGGTGCGTAGAGTACTAACAATGTCAGTGACAGAGTAGTGTATAGAAAGAACATGGCTTGCTGAAGATGGAACTGCCACTGCTATTTGGCGTCGGACATGGTTCGACATGAACAACGAGATTATGAATTATGAATACTGAAGGATTGGTATATGCATGGAAGTTGGATATGATGCTGTTGTATATAGGTCTAGGCGTTTCCGTCTCCCGCTCGTTTTGATAGTGTATATATTTGCGGGCAATCAATGTTCATACGTCTAAGCGATTCGCGTGTTGAACTTGTGAAGTTTTGCTTAGTCACCTTCTAAAATGCTTCAAGAGGTACGAGAAGCATCGGATCTCATAGCGGTTTTTTTCTCTAGTACTTTGCCATGTGCATACTGATCCAGCACAGATCATCTATTCGTCATGACCCTAATAACTATGAACTCCAGTCTCTAAACGCCATAGCAATGCGAAGAATTTAGTAGCCGTGCCGAAAGCCCAAACTTGGACACAAATCTATGCAGCCACTCGGCCAAGCAGCGTGCAGCTTTTATACGCGGCCACTTGCTACCACACATCTCTGTACACGCCCCCCTTTCATACCAACTTTCTTAGATCAATAGCCAGGCGTCTAGAACCAGACCACACACATGGCCACAGCAACAACCAACGCATACAGTTGGGCAGGGACAAGACCCACGATTGGTGCCGATGCAGCAGACTTCTTGGGGATATTGTTCGTCGCGGGACCGCCCATGTACCAAGAGCCAATATCAGTCAACTTGCCGTCCTGAGTCAGCATGGCAGCATTGGGCCCGACGTTTGATACATCTGAGCGGAAAGCGCCAAAGTAAGAGTAGTGCGTGATATTCCTGTGTTGAATTCCATGTTAGCTTCGAGTCCTTTCCTCGACAAAACAACGGGGGGAAAGAACTTACGGCCAGGAATCAAAGCTGTTCACACTCATATTGTAAAACTCTTGCGTCGTCTTGAGGTCCTGGTTCGGATACCCATACTCGGTGACCCAAACCGTCAGGTTGGGCCATTTACTCGTCACTCGTCCAACGTGGCTCATCATGCCCTCAAAGTTACCGTACCAGTGCACAGGAATAAAGTCTGGGTTGCATCCTCCATCGCACTCGTTGAAAAAGTTTTCAAGCCATTGCCATCCAGTCTCTGCGCCTGTGACGCCCGGTGCTCCTAGCTTGACGCCGAGTTCCTTCAGTGGCTCAATTTCTGCTTTCCAGCGGGCGGCGGCCAGGCTGGCGGCGAGACTCGAGCCGCCAGTGTCGAAGCCGCCGTCTGGCTCATTGAAGCCGAGTACGTAGGTGATATTTGCGCCGGAGTCGATTTGCTTCTTGACTGAGTCGAGGAACGGGGTGCCTTTGTCGTCTGCGCTGGCGCCCCAGAGCATAGGCACGAATTGCATGGCGGTATCTTTGACAAATTCCGCCGTGGGCTCAGGTTTGTAGTTGTAGTACCATGTTGGAGGTGAAGGACCATTTTGCCAGATTTTGTCGTCTTCAGGGTGCTTGTTAGAGGGAACGTGGCAGAGGCCGCGTTTGGAAGATGTCGAGGCTGTGGATTGCGCTGCGGTGCTGGTGAGCAGCGCCGTTGTGGCGGAGAGGAGAGCAGTACGTCGCATGGCTGTTGGATAGGATATGTAGTTTTCTAGAATGTTTTTTCTTCTTTGACGATCTTCTTGTACTGGCGATGATCCGGGGCCTGTGTAGTCGGGAACGTGGTCGTACCACTGGAGGTAGCGATCCCTCGAATCAATGGACGTGACTTTGTAACGAGAGAGGTCCGATGCGATAGGTAGGATCAAAGGTGACGTGAACAACAGACCATCCAGTAGCGAATGACGAAAGGTGAGGAATGTCTTTTGTTCTCTCAAGCAGCAGCAGCAGCAACGTACAAAACCAACTCTTTTTTCCCAGGAAATGTCCCTTCAATCAACAACAAAAAAGCCACAAACCACAGCGGCCACAAAAACAGCCCACGCCAGTATTAATAAAAGGAGGGAGAGAGACAGAATAATCCTGATACGTACGACGCAAGCCACCAAGAGCACATCCGCCCCGCTTGGCAAACTTGTCAATACCCAAAACAGCGGGTACTCTGCTCAACCAAAAAGGGACCAGACCGTCCAAGTAATCCCAAAAAAGGACAAGTGGGGAGGAGTCCCGCGATACTATGTCCTATCCTTATCGCGCAGACCGTAGCCGAAACGCGCCCAATACGCCATGTTCAAAGATCCAGAACAACGCATTCGACAAGGGGGGGGATACGGATATGAGCGAAAGCGGCCCCAAGACAGACATTCCCAAAACTCTATCTAAAATGGGGAGGGCACAGCGACAAAGAAGGCTAGACAAGAAACTAGAGCTAGCCTGGCATCCGTCAGATTAGACGCTACTACGCACGCGCAGCGCAGCCCCAAGCCGCCCCCTTCCAGCTATCGCAAGCCGAGACGCATTCCGCTCGAGAGAACTTCTCGCGTACATCCGAGTCGTCAGTATTCCGGATGTTCCGCAAAGGAAGAAGAAGACGTCCTAAACGCTACTTCACAGCTAGCAAGTTAAGGGAAAACAAAACAAAACAAA
>JAODYC010000107.1:74757-98279 GCA_026262405.1 Curvularia hawaiiensis | reverse complement strand
GGGGGGGGGGGGGGTCATTTAGACTATCCTCTTCGTCTTGCCCGTCTCTACGTCGTATATCCAGCCACTGAAACGAATATTTTCCTCTACTGCCTTGATGCGCAGCCATTGTACATCCTTCTTGACCTGAATCTCAAGATCACGGAAGGTCTGGAATTCCATATTCTCCACTTCCCTTGCGGCTATCTCTCCCCTCTTCTTCATGACAATGGCTTTCGCCGTGTCGTTGTCGAACGTGAGCATGCCGCATCCTGTGTGCTTGACAATCATGACTTCTCTTGTCCCAAGTAATTGTTGTGATATGATGATGGATCGGAAGGCGTCGCGAACAGAGGCGCCTGCATTGCGAATAACGTGGGCGGCCCCTAGTGGTATACCGAACGCCCTTGCTGGGTCTATCCGGGCATCCATGCAGGTCACTGTACGCCTAGGGTCAGCAGCTGCTCGCAAACTCTGCAAATTTACGAGACTCACCAATTGTATATCTTTGGCTGGGTGGAAGTGCTAGATGGCCCTGGTTGAAAGTCGCACTGTAAGCTTGACTTCCGTGCTCCATATTTCGTTCTCCGTGGGACGGCATGGTTGCAATGATGGGAGAGAATGACAGTTGTGACAGGTCTTGTTCCAACCTGATATCTTGCTCTGAGACTTTATATGCTTATACTACACAGTCAGCGCCAACCACAAAACCTTAGCCCTCTGTCGCGTACGGATCCATCTGGGTCATTGCGGAGATGTGAGTTGCGCCGAGGCTGCAACGTGATACGTTAGGCGTTGGTACACGAACAACATGCGACAGAATATACGGCATTTATGCATCCCTGGCAGAAGCGCGGGAGAACGAGCACAACCACATTGGCCGTTGGGAGATGCCAGGGTTTCATCTGTCCCAGGACGTCAGGCAGATCGTGGACTCAATGCCTCAAAAGCAGGGCCGTGCTTCTAGCGCGTGGCACCCATGCCGTGCTTTCCATTCCCCATCCATCCCGCAAGGCATCGCCATACTATCGCAAGGATAAAAGGTGGAATATGCAATCTCCGGACCGACCCGATTCCACATCTTAGTGCCTCTGGCTACGTCGTGCCTGAAGAGGGGCGTCTTCTAGTCTCGCTGTTCGATACGCCGATAGCCGCACAATGGACCCAGCCGACAAAGCCATACCGTGTAGCATCGGCGAGCTACCAGATGAGCTGCTTGTTGCTATCGTATCGCACTTGGACATTAAGCGTGGCCCCATACCTGACCGCGAGGCCGAAGCCGAGCGTCAGAAAGAGAATACGTTGACGGTGCTGGGCATTCATGCAATGACGCTTACGTGCCGGAAGCTGAACGCCATTGCGACATCGTCGCTTTACGAGTGCATTGTGTTTTCCCAGTCACCTTCACGTCTGGTGAAGTTGCTACTGCGAACCCTCATCGAAAAAGCAGAGCTATCTCGGCATATCCAATATATCGAGAGCCCAGAGTGCGCCCTCCATTGGTTCAAGACTCGGTCACGCGAATGCAAATCTCTCGACAGCTTGAAAGAGTCGGACATGGTAATATACAGCGATCATCTATCCAATTTCACCTGGTCTATTGATCCGTTGGATCTGTCACTTTGCGAATCCCTCTCTAGGAACCTGCAGCACTTGTCACGTCTCTATGGACTTCTTGGCCGTCTTCAGGTTGCGACTCTCTGCTTAATAGCGATCGCCCAAAACTTATCACAGGCAGTGATATCACCTGTATGGTACTACGCATCTGTCTTTGCTTGCAAAAAATATTGTCCGATCAGTCCTCTTCGAACAATATGGATTTACGCGCCCAGTAGTGGTCCATTACACCTGCGCCGATACGACGCTGGGAATTCATTCACAAAAAACCAGATTGTAAAGCTGCTGGATTATGAGCGCGGAAACAGCCTTAGACCTTCAACAGCTTCTGTCGAAATGGATAAAGTATGTCTATATGGCAAGCATATCGATGAAGACGCACTCGGGCGTGTTATGATGCCTTTCACAGCATTAAAGCATTTTGAATGTCGTTGGCGAAACATTGGTAGTCTTCCCTCATTCCCAGCATCCAACGTGTCGTGGGAGTCTGCAACGAGAATTGACCTTCCAGCATATCGAACCGTCTTGTTGGGTTTGAGAAGCTCGCTCGAGGTTTTGACCTTGGACATCATGGACGCTCCGTACCAGTTTGCCATGAATGAAGACATTCATGCATTTGGAAGTTTCCGCGAATTTACTTCACTAAAGCAACTCAACGTTTCAGGCCTTGTCATCTTCGGAGACTGTGTTGATCTTGACTACCCTCGTCTATCTGCAATTCTACCAGAATCGCTCGAAACATTGAGCGTCAATATGGAGTGGGATGAGGGCGTGGAGGACGCTTTCATGAGTCTTTCCACAGATCTTTCCACAGCGCCTTCCCAGTTACGACTTCTAAAATGTAGCGGGGAACCTGCGCCGAAGTTGGTCGCCGAGAAATTGATGGCGGCATTCCAGAAGATTGGGGTGAAGCTTGTGTTGAGTATCCATGGGACAATTGGAAGCATATACTGAAAACAGAGTAAGTATTCAGTCCTGGTCTCTCTATGTGTGGCAGGCCACGGTGTCTATATGGTGAACTATTCCTGATCCCTTGCAGAGCTGATGTAGCGAGGCTAGGCTAAGAATGCAGATTCTAGACGCAACCTCAATCTATTCCCTCTTGCTACGGCGTTCAAGAATTGGAGTACAGTTAGTTGTTGCGTTACAACTTCGGAGAAGCTTCTTTCTTTCCTGCCCTTTGTCTGCGTGGATTGAGCTTATTCTTCTGGGTTGTGGATATTTGAAGTTGCATATGACGCTGCTGGAGCGTCATTCCTGCAATGTCAATCCTTTGCAAACCTGTGTGATTACAAATACCCAAAACCCATGCCGTTGTACCGCGTCAGTTATTAAATAGACTCAGGTTTCTGGTCGTTCTGCTGGAGTAGCAAAGTTACTCTACAACCCGTCAATCATGGATCTTCTGCAAGGCCCGCCTGTCAACAGCTCGCGCTGGACTCAGCGGATTGTTTCAGTCACCACCAAATCCGGCGAACAATTACGTTTGCACTATATCGAGTGTCCGTCAGCACCTTCTACCCAACACAAAGGAGTGATTCTCCTTATTCATGGCTTTCCTCAAACATCATATCAGTTCCGTCACGTCATCAACCCATTATCGGATGCAGGTTACCGAGTCATAGCACCAGACTACCGCGGCGCGGGGCAGTCTTCAAAGCCCTTACTTGGCTATCAGAAAACACAGATGGCCGAGGACTTGTACACTCTGGTCCGATCACACTTCGGCATCAAAGAGAAGATTCACGTCGTCGGACACGACATTGGTGGCATGATTGCTTTCGCATACGCTTCGCGCTATCCGGAACATACTCGTAGCGTTATATGGGGTGAATGCCCGCTACCGGGAACCTCATTTTACGAGCAAATAAAGGGCACCCCGGACGTCTTCCATTTTGTATTTCACCGCGTCCCCGACCTGCCAGAGTTCCTCATTGCAGGCAAGGAGCGCGAGTATCTCAAGCACTTCTTCGATAAGATCGTGCAAAACACCGCTGCTATCACGCCGGCGGATCTGGAGAATTATGTTCTTGCGTATTCGCAACCTGGTGCTATCAGAGCTGGGTTAGAGGTTTACCGTGCATTTGAACAAGATGCAGAAGAGAATAGACAATGGCTGTCTGAGCATGGAAAGGTCAAAGTGCCGTCGTTGTTATTAATGGGGAAAGGGTTCATGCTCACTGAGGGCATGGAGACGATGGCGAATGAGTGCCATGAGGGTGCCGAGTTGCGTACCGTGGAGGGGGCGGGGCATTATATTGCGGAAGAAAACCCTCAGGAGTTTGTTAAAAGCGTGCTGGAATTCGTGAACAAGGTCTGAGGGTATTCTAGATGATGAATGCAATTGGGATGGCTTTAAGTCTTTGAAGACATTCGTTAACGCGATGCCTAAACAGGTGATTGGTTTCATCCCGCCCTTATCGTTCCCGTCATGTAGTTTGGCCTACGGATTGACGCCGTGCCTCTGTTTCCTTACTGTACGGACGGCTAGTCACTCTTTTCATTGACTTCTCAAATACAAATCATCATCTCATTGTCTTGATATACGTGCAATCTATGGTAGCTTTACATCAAACTTGCCTGTAGCCTCCGGCTTCGATAAGATCCAAGCAATACCTTGATTGATACACTGATCCCAGTGGTCAGAGGCTTTGAGCGCTTTTCCAAAACGCCTGTGACCATGCGGCATGCCCTTGAAGAGCGTGATATCAGTAGGCACATTCGCTTCCGTGAGCGTCTTGGCATACAGCAATGCCTCGTCGCGTAGAGGGTCCATACCAGCAATGCCGAAGACTGTGGGCGGCATGCCTTTGACTTCGTCTACTGTAGCATTCACAACGTTGAGCTTGGTGTCTTTCAAATCAGGTACCCCTGTTTTCAAGAGACCCATGAAGAAGTCGGTAACATCTTTGCTGAGCACAGGCGCATCCGCATTCTCAACGTACGATGATACTTTGAGCTTCTTGCCGGGACCTTGGTCGTACGTGTATGGAGATGCGAGAAGTGGAATGATGAGGACTTGGCCCGCCAAGGCTGGGAGCCCCTTGATAGCTTCGCTCTTCCCGAGATGGTGTTCCAACATGAGCGAAGCCGACAATGCACCACCTGCTGAGACACCACCGACGATAACTTTGGATGGATCGCCTCCAATTTCTTGTATGTTCTTGTGCAGCCAAACAAAGGCGTCTTGTGAGTCGTGCCAGGCTGTGGGAAAGGTATGCTCTGGTGTATGTCGATAGTTGACGTTCAGAACCACACAGCCTGTTTCGATGGCGGTCTGCGCACACGTCGGATCCTGACTGCTGAGAGACCCAAAGATGAAGCCTCCGCCGTGGAAGTAAAGGTATACAGGGAGTTTTTCGGATCCCTCCTTCTCAAGCGATCGGTAGGTCCGTGCCTCGATCTTTGAGCCGTCCCTGGTAGGTATCGAGTAGTCCTTAGTCTGGACACGTGACTCAAAGAGCTTCATTGCTTCCGCAGCCCGCTCTTCTCTTTCAGCGTTGGCGGCTGTTCTGACTGCAATGGGATCCAGGGAGGTGTCGAATTTCATTGCTGGTAGAGTCTTCGCCAGGGCAAGCCATTCTTCGGATGGCCCGCCGTACTGCGAAAAGTCCAAGGCCATGTTAGGGTTTTAGAAAGATGTGCTGATTTTGTGACGAGGTTAAGTTGTAGTAAGGTCTCCGACCTGGGATGTAATTGTCTTCTCTGGAAAGGAGTCTGCGAGTATTTATTGCCGCATATGTACACGTACTCTTCGTTAGCGCCACCCACAACGAACCGAGGTTTATCAGCTAGTAGGGGCTTTATGCGACCCGAATGTCTCATCTTGGGATGTCTCACTGCACTGCACCGGCCGAGCCTATCAAGTTCACGTGATTTCAGTGTACTGATCTTTGCCCGTTAGAGAGCTTGCCGAGGTCGGAGCATATTGATTGCCTTTTGCTTTGCCTTTGGAGTCCATGACGAGAAATGCCATCCACAACGGAACCGGAGATAACAACATAACCCCGGGAACGCATATTTGGAACTCCATTACCTATCCGCCCAACTCAACACCAGACACAACCTGCTACAATTTCGTTAGTAAGCATCGTAAAGCTATTTCCCAACCGCACACCAGAGCTCTAGCTCCTGTGGCGATGGTAATGCTGTCCTTATGACCTCATAACGGAGCTACGCGTCAAATTTGTGCTGGTGTTTGTATTCAACAAGACAGTCAGGGCTTCGAAAGTATCCATGGCTGGCATGCGGATAGTATACGCGCGGTAAAGCATAATTTCGCTCGACATCGATGCGGCTAAAAATCCAGATCACGTGAAACAAAAGCTGATTCACATTTAATATCTGGTGAAATATAGATTGACTTACCTCTGATAAGCGCCAGGCGGATTAGCTCACTCTTGAAGTTATTGTGCTGGTTGACCAACCTCTAATAAGAGTCATGCTGGAAAGCTAAATCACGTGCGGCTGTCAACAGCTTGAGCGATCGCACAGCCAACGGAGGATATGGTAGCTCCGAGCAGATATCTTCATAAAGCGCCAACAAGTTGAAAGAATGTCCGAAACCAAAAAGCAATGGCGATGTGGTCAAACACAGCTGATGGGCTGAGAATGTACGAAATTCTTATCCACGGAGTTGCCTTGTACAAGTCGCGAAGCCAAGCGCTTTTATCTCAAATTTAGGGCTTGCCTATTCAGAGCGTCCTGTGTCCGTTCTTCTCGATCCATGGTGCTAGAACATCCAGCTTGACTTTAACATGAGAGTCCACATATGTCGCTGCCAGAAAGTGCATGACGTGTAGAAACGCGAGTCACGCATATGCAAGGTCCCGCTCGCGTTTCCGCGCCAACCCCATGCGTCAGCTGCACCCCGGATCTCCACGTCTAGGCATTCTCAACTGCTCCATCTGCCTTCCATCATCTCTATACTCCATCAACACTGCATCCCGGTGTTCAGCTGGCTGGCATCGCAAACTTCATTTGTATACAACAACCACAAGTTTCAAACTTATCAAGGATTGCTCCCAGCCCATCATGTCTGAGAAGGCGCTCCTCGCGTCCGCCACACCCGTCCCATCCGCAACGGGACACCAAAAGCCGGCAGCTCACTCAACTAAACGCCAGGCGATGGGCAGGGTGTTCGCCATCGCTGCTACAGCTGCATGCATCCTCTATGGACTCCCTCGTGGTATATACATCGCCTTAGACTATCTTAATAACGCTGCTGACACGTGCCAGCGAGCTATGAGCCTACTGGTGACTACCAAGAGGATAGTGAACTGTGCCTGACTCCGGCCTGCATACACGCGGCTTCTGAGGTTCTGCACAGTCTCTCACCACAGTACAAAGAGCTTGATCCATGTGACAACTTTGAGGAGCTTGTCTGTGGCGGGTGGAAGGAGCACCATGACCTTCGAGCTGACCAAGGTAGCATCTTCACGGGTACTGTCATGGTAAGAGATACTTGTATGAAATGCATGTGAGACATACACTAACTTCGCACCTACGAATCTGCAGTATGAAAATTCGCAGATGTTGTTGCGTCACATTCTTGAAGCGCCTTATCCCAAAGACTCGCAGGTAGATTTGTCTTGAACGAAGCGTACGAATGGAACTGACCAATTTATAGCATTCCTACTTCTCGCCCATGCAGCTAGCAGCCGTTTCGAAATCCATAGACGAGCAGAACTTTGACAAGATGAAGGCTGTCTACGATGCCTGCCTTAACGAAGATGCAATCAAGAGCGTCGGTGTCGCACCTCTTGTACGCATCCTGGAAGAAATCAAAAAGACCTATCCTGTCGGTTCATCGGAATCCCATTCAGTCAAGGACGCCATCCTCCTTTTGGCCAAGCACGGGGTTACCGGCCTCATCTCTTCTGGAGCTGATGCAGATGACACAGATCCCGACACCGTTGTCGTGTCTATAGGTGCACCTTGGGGCTTTGGACTCCCGTCTAAGGAGCGGTATGAGGATGACAAGCTCGTCGAGAAATATCGCGATGTTACTGTCCAGGTGCTTAGCGCTCTTTACCCGGACCAGGACACCCACACGTTCGCGAGCATAGTAGATCTCGAAAAGAAGCTTGCAGCTGCATCTCCCAGTCAAGAAGAAAGAGAGGACGTCACTGTAAGTTTGCATGCTACTATTTCGACGTGTCATGTCGCATATACCTCATAGCGATGCCATGTACATCGCGTCGATGCAACAAGTCACGTATTGATCAAGGCTAATCAAACTCCAGAAATACTACAATCCGATGCATATCGATGAAGCCGCAGCTCTTGCTCCCGAGATTGAGCTGAAAGCGTTGCTGGAGGCACAGGCCCCCAAAGACACCAAGGTTGAGCGTGTTATCGTCACCAGTCCAAAATATCTGAAGGACTTGTCAACCATCCTGGCCGCTACTCCCAAAGATGTCCTTCAGGCTTATTTCGTTTGGAAAACTGTGCAGTCTTTCTCTTTCTATGTGGAAGCGGAGGCCGTTAAGCCGTACCGTCGCTTTTACAACGTACTCTCTGGCAAGGTAGATAAATCACCCTTCTTTCTGCATGTATGAATACTAACATAGCCAGGACCCTGAATCTGCTCCCGAGCGATGGCGCACGTGTGTTGGTCATGTCGACAACAGCCTGGGGTGGATTCTTAGTCGCTTCTTTGTCGAGAAGGCCTTCTCTGCCAAAGCTAAGACGTTTGGTGACACGATTGTAAAGGACATCAAGACTGAGTTCACGAAGAAGCTCAACGCAGCCGAATGGATGGATGATGATACTACCAAGAAGGCAGTTGAGAAGGTCCATAACATTGTTCAGAAGATTGGGTACCCAACCAAGAGCCCGGATATCATGGACCCGCCCACGCTTCAGAAACACTACGCGTCAGTCAATGTATCTTCCGATACATTTTTCGAAAACGCAGTTAACTTCCGTTATTTCTCCTTCGAGAAGGAGTGGTCTGCTCTAGGGAAGCCTGTTGATCGCGACCAATGGGGCATGACGGTCCCGACAGGTGAGTAATTGTGTTTGAGACGCTTCCGACACACCTGCTGATTGAACCCAGTGAATGCGTACTATAACCCTCCAGGCAATGAAATTGTCTTCCCGGCAGGTATCATGCAATTCCCCGTCTTCGACGTCAATATCCCGGAGTACATGTCCTATGGCGCGTTTGGTTCCGTCGCGGGTCACGAGCTGAGTCACGCATTTGATAGCACGGGTCGTCACTACGACCAGAATGGCAACTACACCGACTGGTGGTCGAATTCCACAATCGATGCTTTCAAGCACAAGACTGAATGCTTCGTCGAACAGTACTCCAACTTCACGGTTCCTGGGCCTGACGGCAAGCCACTCCATGTCAACGGTCGTCTCACACTTGGTGAGAACATCGCCGATGCAGGCGGTCTATCAGCAGCTTTTCAAGCGTGGAAGCGCCGTTCAGCCGAAACACCTAACCAGAATCTTCCTGGCTTAGATCACTTCACACAAGAACAGATGTTCTTCGTCAGTTACAGCAACTGGTGGTGTGGTAAGACGCGCAAAGACACTGCAATCAACCGCATCTACACCGACCCACATGCCCCGACGTGGGCTAGGATCTTGGGTACGATGGCTAATTCTAGGGAGTTCAAGGAGAGCTTCCAATGCAAGGTCAAAGAACCTCAATGTCAGCTTTGGTAGGCCTTCAATTACTACGCGCTTGGGAACGGACAGCAACAGCCCAAACAGAGACTGAGATGATAACACGGGCTGCTTTTCATTACTCTTACAATACACGCAAGTCTCCTTGGTGTTCTTCAAATTGTAACCCTTAGTAATAATCGTACTACATTTATCCGTATCGTCAGCGTACCCATCTAACGTGTAGCACCCATACACACTGCTGAAGCCGACCGAGAAACAGGTCGTATATAACTCATGATGTGACGTTTGATTCAAAAGTTTTCTAGGCCATCTTCCAATTGCTGGGCCGGCTAGATCAACTGCAAGTTGTTCGAGGTAGGACATCCGCAGCATAATCACTAATACAACCAACCGTACGCGCTACCGCTAAGTCCGCACAGATGCAAACAATTTCCAATAACTTGATTGGATCCCAACATCCAATCAATGTACTGCCCTGTGGTGGGAGGAATTTGGGCTCTTATCTTTCAAGCCACCAGGGTTCTGTGAAGCTTTTGCTATGCTTTTGCTGCGGTGGTAGATTGGTTTCGTTTGCTCTTCGTTATGGATATCTCTCTTGAAGAGGTGCAGTCTAGACATACCTGGAGTGGAAAGAAGAACAGGAGATCTTGTAGGTGTACATTCGTTGTCGATAGATGCTATGCATTATAAGACCTTTACTCTAGTACTTTTAATCTACTTTATGGTTTGCCATGATGCAATCCGGGGTACCAAAGTAATTCTTTTCGCCGCTCACATGGCCAGACTAATGTATTTCCCTGAATACCACACTCAATCTGTGGAGACTGCATCTTAACTATATCTACTATTATCTTTGCTGGGTAATCTATTGAATCTTGTTATTATCAGTCGATGTATTATGAATGATACAAGGGGTGTAGTATATACCTCTTATACCAACCCAGGCCAGCGTGTATCTTAGGGCTGAAGTCACTGTTGTTCTTTTCCTCCTATCACTCAGTAAGAGAAATTTGTAGTGAAAGTCTGTATCCGGCGTTTGCAAGGTTCACACTAAGCAAGTGAAGACAAACGACCACGCGTCACACGTAATATAAGATCTATACCTAACCCTTCATCCTGACTTCCTTTTCCTTAGCAACTGCACTTTTAGCAACAAAATCAACCAACTTAGGCATAAGTGAGTAAAACTATCATCCTTCCATCTCTGTTAATTAACTGTTGACAGTGACGCATGCCTTTAGCACAGCGTACGCCGCCTCAACCAGCTTGGCCAGACTTCGTGAAGAGCTCGGAGAGCCCGCTGCTTCCTCACTTCGCTATGCACCACTCGACAAGCTCATCACCAAGCCGCAAAAGCACGAGTCAGATGCCATCTCATTCATGCTACTTTTTGGACATGTCCGTCAACAGTGGAAGGACAATATGCAAGAGGTTTGGATCCTCCTGTACCCACCACAAGATAAGGATGGGAAATCGAAAGTGTGTTTTCGTTCATACGACGATGCAGTCGAGGAAGAGGAATGGCATGATGGTCAAAACATCAGCTCAACGGCAGAATGCGTGGCTGCGTTCAAAATGCCCAAAAAAGCATCTTTGAACAAACACGTCGCACTAGCGAAGTATTACTTTCTGGAAAAGCTAGCGGCTGAAGAAGCTAGAAACAACGGTGTTTCTGAGCTCAAGTTCCCGCTAGTTGTGAACAAAGGCTTTCTTGATAACCTGAAGTTAGCCTGCCGTGAGTTTGAGAATGAAGCGAAGAGCACACCAGCAAGATCCGACAGACAGCCTCGCATCTCGTCGGCCCCGGAGATGAATAGTCAGAGCAGTGACACAACCATCATAGGGGAGTCATCGCAACAGCGATTTTACAGCAAGGTTCAGCACGGGGGAGAAGTCCCAACTCCAGTTGCATCGCGTGTACCAGGAGAGACAGGCCGTGGCGGTAGAGTAAGTTATTCTTAGCGATGATCGATTCATTGTACTTACTTGTAAAGACTAGGGCTTCCACTCATCAAGACGCAGTTCAAGTAATAACTGAGCTCTGCAAAAAGGACATGGAGCTCCAAGCCCACACAGCTGATCTCAATGACCAGCTTCTTGCCCTGGCAGAGGAACGTCTGGAGCTCGAAAAGAAGCGCAGGGTGCTTGAGCAGCAACGTCAAAAGAACGACCAGGAAATAAAAAGCATCCAAGATCAATATGACGAAATGATCAACAACCTAAACCCTAAGGATGCTTTTGAATTGGGAAGGACAGTTGGGCAATCACACAACGCTAAGCGCCGCAAGACCGACTGAACTTTGCAAAATTCCTGGTTTTTGTACTGAGAGCATTGTCCTGCATGTAGCGCAGTAGCAAGGTACTTTTGAGCGTTAAATTATATGGTTTTTTTTTAGGTTTGTAGTGTGGCTATCGACACGACGGCATCTAACTCAAAGATACAAGAGTCTTCTGCTTATAATTGCGAACGTCCAAAAACAAGCAATCTAGTTTCTGAGCATGGCAACTTACTAGTGTATCTCAAATCACCCTATCATTCGTTCTCATTGCTACTGAAATGTTCCTGCTTACATGTCATTCCACTTCACTTGAGACTTTCCAAGTATCGACAATCTAGAAGTCTATTTCACTCTCGACCATTCGACGCGCTAGTGCCCCGCTAGCCACGGTCACACAAGGCCCCACTAGTACACAAACAACCATCTCGTAGACCTACAAGACGCAATCACACGTGCAAGCCATAATACGACAGCTGAAAGGTAAAATTCGCCAAGAACGTGTACAACATAAGTCTCATAAGGGCTGACCATCGTGCAAGGATACACTGACTGAACGGCATCGACACAAGCCGGCCTGGATGGCCACGACCGCTCAAATGGAAAACGTTACGGAGAGAGGCTTGCGAGAGACGCGTGCTGCCATGGGCGCGGATGCCTCACTTCTCCAATATTTGCCCACAGACAAGATCCACGAAGCAAGCTTCGGAGACAAGAAGCGCGAGCGCCCAAGCTCGTTACCTCTCCGTATTCTCTTCGGACAGCTCCAAGAAGGCGATAAGAAGGGAGAAGAGGTCTGGATCTTGCTGAACAGATCCTGTGCTGAAGATCGATGGCCAGAACACCAATTCAACATCTTCGATCGTCCCGGGCGTCTTCTAGGCGGCATCTCAGTCGAGGACGCCATGCGGCAGACTAACGCAGCAAATGCGTTCAAGTGTCTAAAACTATCAGGAAATATAGATGCAGCACATCTACGTGCCGTAATCAGGTACTATTTCATGGTTAAGAAAGTCGATCCCTCAATGCCGTGGCCAGTCGACAGCCGTTTCGCCTCACAGCTGATTGCAGCGTGCAAAGTCGCACGCAAGTTTGCTGAAAAAGTAGCCAAAAATGACAACCCAATAGAGAAGGAGCAAGAATCAGTTACTAATGCGACATTGCAGAGGAGACCGTCCATTACTACACCGCAAGCTGCAGGGACAAACGCACCAAAAAATGGGTCGAGAACAGACATACCCTTGGTCCTGACAAGAGGTGAAAGCATGCCACACCATTCATCCATGCGCAGTGCTTCAACGCAGCCGTCCCGCCGTCTGTTTGTCGACGATGACGACAGTCTATTCGTTCCTGAACAGCCACGCCGTGCTGCTACGCCTCTCAGCTTCCAGCCTCACGTTTCACGCACAGCGCCTGCAGATCTCTCCCCGGGATCAAAGCATGTCGAGGAGTACAAAAGAGCTTTCCAGAAGAAAATGCTTCCCCAGCCTGCCTCCACACCGCGTTCTCCGCCCAGCGGCCCGAGATTGCGTCAGCCCTTCGCAGTCCACCAAGATACCAGTAGGGTGAACGATATCGCGCTACCAACGACACCAAACCCGGTTTCCGACAACAGAGGCGCAAACACTCCACTTGTAAGTCTCTCCATATCTGTCGTTGTCTCTATTCATACTCACATCATAGGCATCTAAGGGCATAAAACAACAGAAAGACAGTGGCCCGCAGTATCAGTCACCTATTCAATTCGTATCAGCCTACCGGAAGGTAGACGCAGAAGGCGAGGCGTACAAAGTCAAACTGCAAGAAAACGACGTCAGTATTCGCAAAACCAAGGCCGAAATCGCTGCCCTAGAAACCCGGCTCCGCGACTTGGAGGTGGAAGAGCGCAATCTCAAGGCCAAACATAAGGATACCCAGATGTCCAAAAAGCGGCTTCACAACGAGTTGACGCCTGAGAACCGCGAGCTGTTGCGCTTTGGCGTAGAGCTTGCCGAGAGAGAGTTTAAGCGTCCGAAAACGGGCGCTCATAAGCATGTGGATGGTGACGAGTGGAGGATTACACAAGAGTTGGGATGTGGCCAGAAGGAATAGGTGGACTTTGTGAGCGTACATTGTCGTCTTGCGTCCAGCATTGGGTGGCTTGGCGTTTGGAGAGTGGCCTACGCGATTATTTGATTGTACCAGATGGATATCTGTAAGGATCTTGTACCTGTCACCATATTACACCACTCTGAATAATGGTGTATGAAACTTGTATTAACTTGTATGTCCTTCCTAAGCAATGGCATTCAGCAAGCTAGTATAATGCTTCAACTGTATTCAAGGATATCTTAGATAGCGAGTCCCATGACGCCAGCAATGCAACACCAATTGTGTGAAACGACGAGTAACACGAAAAACAAACCGCTTCGTTTCTTAGAATCTAAAGTGGAATGCGTTAGACCATGACGCACGTGATGTAAATGAGTTGAGAAGACATACCTTATTTCATAATTACCCGCTCTTGTCATGTAGCGCACCCATTTCACACTGCTGTAATTGCTCTTTTCAAACACCTTCAAGTAGCGTACAAGTAGCCCAGAGCTTGTGAACATGAGTAATGAGAAGCTAAGGTTTAGTGGCGGCCGTGACCATGCCTTCTGGTTGGTCATGCTTGTCAAGCTAGCTTCAGCACTCAAGACAAATTCGCTCTGGCCGGTGAAGCGCGGGATCTTCCAGACAATATTGTTGTGCTCTGGCTCGTATTTGGCCTTGCCCTGCGACGTCCGCTCGGTAATCCGGGCAGTGTTCAAAGGTGTAGGTATCCGCACGACAACATTCGTCGCAAAGAGCTTGGATCCGTAGTTGGCGCGGATGGCAATGCTGTATTCAACCTTGGTCTTACCGATCTCATTGACAATAGCATGGACCTTGAAAGGCAGGTTGACGTTTTCGGTAGCCCGGTATCGCATCAGCTCAAACTCGCCGTCTGGTGGTATGAAGGATATTATCCTGTCCGAATCGAACTTGCCAAGCTTGACGCACTGGTGGAATTGACAGTCCTCCAGTGTGACACTACCAGCTGCTGCTCTTGTTGCCTTTGCGCCCGCCTTGTTACCAGAAGGCTGTTGCAAATGGTCTTCGCCCAGCGTCAGTCGGTCGTTGAGACCGAATTTGCACTCTGGTGTGCCAGAGAGGTATGCGCGCATGATGATCTGTCCGTTCACGTCGGCTCGGAGTACTGTTCCGGTTGCGGACATAAGTAGGTTGACATCCTCGATAACGTCGACGAAGGCTTCGTTCTTGCGGTACTTGATGTCTGCTCGCCGCCACGAAAGGGCGCCAGTTGCTTGCATGGTGATCTTGGAAGAATCCTCCTATCGCACAGTCAGCGATCACTCCTTTACTGGATATTGAGAAACTCACCATTGTTCTCTCTGACTTGACACCCTCGGTGGTAATGTACATCTTCAGTGTGTCTGTTTCAGTGTTCTGAGGGTAACCAAAGTCGAGGATCTCATCCAGCAGCTCATAGACCAGGACAAAGTTGTTCTTAACAGCCTCCTCATCAAACTTGCCGAAGTAAGCCTTGCCCAACCCGACTAGCCGATACAAGAACTCGAAGACTAGGGCGGCATTGGCATTGCTCTTGGTTACGGCTACCAGGTAGATGTTTTCGTGCTTGACATGGCTGAATGTGGTGGAGCCAAGGGTGAGGATGGGCGAGCGGACTTGAGCATTGGAAATGACCTGAATGCGGAAGACATCGGCAAGGCGTGGACGGCAGTCGTTACGAAAGGCGCGAAAGATGAGGTTCTCACCCTTTTGGTTGAAGATCAGAATCCCGGAAAGCATGGCGACGACGTGAAGAAGAGCAAGGCGGATGTTGACAGGGAATTGGCGGCGTCGGCGTGTTGATGCTGGGAGCTCCACTCGCGACGCCGCGGGATTGAGCTCGGGCCATGCACAGGGTCCTCTAAGGAGAGACAGCTCTCACTCTCCCCTCGTTCTAGCCGACTGCACGTGCCATACTAACTCTGCCTTCAATGCAGACCACATCGACCAAGTCTCATTTTATGGCGCTACCGCCTGAGCTGCGTTGCCACATCTACTCGTTCCTACCCGAGCTGGTGTACAAGTACATATGGCCAATTGTTAAACTATCGCCTGTGGGTGTATGTAGCTGGCCGTACTTCAGGCTACCCACGCCGTTGCTTTTGGTCAACAAGCTTGTCTACCAGGAAACGAAAGACGTATCTGTCCAAACACGACTACAAAATCTCAATGAGCATTACCTGCCAGTAATTGTAATGGGTCCATTTACTGGGCTGTGCAGCCCACGAAACAACTTTTTGGACATGTTTTGTGGGCTGTTTTCTAGATGCAGTGACAGTTCCCCGTCTACCACCAACCCCAAGGAGATAAGCCGTCAGATCACAGCATGGAGTAACTTGTCTCTCAGGGATCGGCTTGGGGTCCACTGGGAGCAGATCTATGCGCGCCTTCCTACAGACTCGGGTTACTCTGAAAAGAATCTAGACTTATTCATTGCATGCACCTTGAACAGGATGGCACGGAACCATCTCGAAGAGGTTCAGATACGACTTCTACTATGCAGTACGCCCTCTGATAAGAAATCGTTATGGGAAAGACGCATGCTGGACCACCTAGTCTGTTATAAAGCGAGGGTACTGGAGAATGGCGATTGCGGTTCGAAGAGTGTAAGTGCTAAAAAAGGAGTGACAATCGTTTTGCCCGCTGAACAAGGTGGACTCCCCCTTGGTAACTTTTTGTCAATACTTCGACAGAGGAACATTGATTTTCAGGTCGAAGAACCATCAACTCAGGATCAGCGGCTTCTAGATCAGTTTGGAAGTATGAGCAGCCCATCATGGTAACCTAAAATTGGGGTGCCAGATTTCATACACTATATCGACATTGACGTATCAGATTGGTGAAGATTTCTGTTGTCGAAAACTTGTTGCAGGAGTATCAACCTCGAAGTATTGCCTCTGTACAAGTTGTGAGATGACCCATTTATGTTACGTAGTTGTAAGAATTCTTTTAGTATAGCAGTGGCATGGGCTGTTAGACCAAAATCTAATACAGCACACCCTTTGTACTCCTAACCTCGCCTTCCCATTGCTTTATCACCGTTGTCGCATGCCTGATAGCCACCGCAAGCGCCTTGAATGCGCTCTCTGCCCGGTGGTGATCGTTGTCACCTCTGATGCAATCCACGTGCAACGTAGTGCCAGAGGCCTGGGCAAAGCTCTGCAGACAATGTGGGATCATCTCGCAGCTCAAGTCCCCAATCTTCTCCCTCTTAAGCCCCAAATCGATAACGCTGTACGGACGGTTCGACAAGTCAATCACTGCTCTCGACAGCGCCTCATCCAGCGGCGCATACGCGTGTCCAAAGCGCGCAAGTCCTGTGCTGCCCTGTAGCGCATTCTTAAATGCCGAGCCCAGTGCTAGAAATGTGTCTTCGCTTGTGTGGTGGTCGTCAATGTGCAGGTCACCTTTGCACCGTATGCGCAAGCTCCAGCCAGCATGCTTAGCCATGGCATGAATCATATGGTCGAGGAAGCCGATACCGGTATCAACGGCAATCTCCTGGGAAGCAGATTTTTGTGTAGCATGGTCTTTTTCAACCTTCTCGCCTTCGCCATTGAGATTGGTCTTATCAAGGGCAGCCCAGAAGTCGCTGTGCTCGTAGGGCGCGAGTTCACCACCATCCAGGTTGATGGAGACTTGGATCTTGGTCTCGTTTGTATCGCGATTGAGGGTGCAGGTACGCGGCATGGTGGGCGGTGGGTCGATGGCCTTGAATTGGTATGACTTTGAAATTCCGGGTGTCAACTGAAGGTTCAAAGTGACTAGGAGAGGTTGCACAAAAAGTTTAGGCCGACTTTTGGAGGGGTGCTTGCCTTCCCCACGCCCCACGTCATGTCCGCCAAGAAATATAGGGCTGAAAAAAAGTTCTGGCCAACCACCGCATCGCCGAACCAAAGTCCGCGCTCGCCCCAAAATTTCAAAGATATCACGAAAGTCGCGCCTCATCTCGAGCCAACATTGCGGATTAACATCATACACGTGACGCAACCATCTTCAAGTCACGCAAATCAACAAAAACAACAGCAACCAACAGCCATGCCTGGAGCGACGCAAGAAACTACGCCAGTCCAGATCTTGGACCCTACTTCCGAGACCAACGAGGAGATTGATCCGGCCGTCGATCGCGATAGGATCCGAGTTGTAAGTTGAGACGTAAACGCCAAATGTGCAATTCTGAGTCTGACTTCACCTGTAGCTTTCTGGCTCAACAGAAACAGCGGCGTCTTTTCAGTTTGATGGCGAGGATCACACGCTAGGCAACGCGCTGCGATACATCATCCACAAGAAGTGAGTGAGAGAACCGTGCGAGTGTATGAGTAGTAGCTAATGTCATTCAAGCCCCGATGTCGAGTTTTGCGGTTACTCCATACCGCATCCATCAGAGGCCAAGATGAACTTGCGCATCCAGACCTACGGTACGCTTCACGACTGATACGTTTCGGGAGCAGAGCTAACTCAATCTTAGATGGCGTTAGTGTTTACACTGTGCTAGAAAAGGGCTTGGAGGATTTGATGGCCATGTGCGATGTTGTTGAGAAGAAATTCACTATCGCACGTGACGAGTTTGTTAACAAGATGGAGGAGTAAATCCGCAACAGAGAGTTTGTGATATGTGCATTTTTGGCGTTCACGGATAGCATGGATCAATGGCGAACGGAAGGAAAATGGTATTGTCTTGGCTATTTACATCGCATCTTGGACTTCTTTCAATTCCGAATTCAGGGAGTGATAGCCCAATCAGTTGCGACCCTGAAGGCATGAGTCAGTATGCTGCCGATGCAGTATCAGGAATGTAATCGAATACGTACTTCCAAGAAGCCGTTGATAAAGTTGTTTGGCAGTCGTGCCTTGGGATCCTCTTCAGTACGGAAGTACTTGAGCACATGTGACAGCTGCTTCCAGAAGTTGAGCGTTTCCTAAAACACACGTTAGTCCTGCCCCATTTTTTGTTTCCTGCGCTTGTTTTTGCCGTACTTGGAACTCTTGGTGACTATTGAAGAGTAGCACATCGACTGTTTTCAGCTGATTCACGTATCTATGCCGTTCGAATTCTTGCCGCATTTTCGTCCGGAGTTTGGATACTGGCATGTTGAGAGAATACATGGTCTGGATCTCGGGAGCCTGTATAGTTCCTAGTCAGCCTCCCATGTTTGTAATATCGTTACTGCCGCCCCCTCTCCAATGTAACGCGTTCCCGGCTCGCATCCCGTTTCCCCACCACATATTATTGTATCGCGAACGTATTGTAGAACCTGAATTCTTCGTCCTCGGGTATAAAGGGTATGCATACCGCCCGCAGCCAGTCCCGGTAGCTGTGAATGACCCTCTTCTTCGCATCAGTCCAGTTGACCGCTATGCCCGAATTAGCTTGGAATCCTCCCAATGTTTGAGCTGCATGCTCCACTTACATGAGCGCGTGCGCTGAGCGAGGTATGTAGGGTTGATGACCATTTTGACGGTGTTGCGGAGCTCCAAGTTGTCCCAGAGCGGGAGTTGCAGTGACGATGCGGCTCGGGTGGAGTGGAATGCCAAGCCGTGGCGTTAGCGCGGATTTGACTGGAGGCGCATTCGCAAAGTCGTCAGACAACTTGAACAGCATCACTAATACAATAATATAAGACACTCAGTTCATGCACCAGAACTGAAGGCAAACATCCATAACACGAGTTCAAAACCACACCTAATCTCCATCTCGACCCGTTCGTCACTCGGCCATGCCTCCCGTCCGCACTGCACGCGCCTCTCGCAAGGCTCCACCTGAGGGCTTCGAAGATATCGAGGATACGCTCCTTGAGTTCCAGACCAAGATGAAGGATGCCGAGAACGCTTCACATGAGGGCAAGAAGAAGTACGAGATGACATGGCCCATTTTTCAAATCACCCACCAGCGTTCGCGCTACATCTATGACCTATACTACAAGAAGGAGGCCATCAGCAAGCAACTTTACGATTACCTACTCAAGAACGGATACGCAGATGCTATGCTGATTGCCAAGTGGAAGAAACAAGGCTATGAGAAGGTGAGTCACTCGCGTCCATTCACATAGGGAACACAAACTAACGACAACTTAGCTATGTTGTACGCGTTGCATCCAAACTAAGGAAACGAACTTCCGGTCTACCTGCATATGCCGTGTTCCGAAAGACAAGCTCAATGAAAACCAGGAGATTCAATGCGTCAACTGCGGCTGTCGAGGATGCGCTTCCAGCGACTGAGCGCCGTCGAGACTTCGAGTTACCATCAGGGCCATGTATAGATACAGTGGCAGGCACCCTCGAGAACTGGTTGAGCGCAACCAAGAGATATTACGAGTATCGATACCTCCGGAATTGCGTGTCCATGCGCACGCGACTGAGCAACACACCATGAGTAGACGCTAGGCCCTGGTATGCTGATCTGAGCACTAGTCGCGAGGATACCAAGCCTGGTTTGCATTTGGGAGCGCAAGGAGACTGAAAATATAGTAGGGTGTGTCAATTGACCATGCCATTAGGAATTTAATTGTTAACATGACTACAGACAATGTGCATAAGTGAAGGTCTTGCCGAACGCCTCAACATGAATGGGGTATACCAGTGAACTGTTCAGAAGATTGTCTAATCGTAAAAAAGCCCAGTAAGAAGCCCGCCGAAACACTTCAGACATGATCTATAGCAAGGGCCAGTGTTCAGCAACCGATGGCCTGTTTATGTCGCGCACATCCCGCTGTGACTTTGGGCTGCCAAAACGCGGCGACCTTGGTGACCTTGGCCTGGTCATGTCGCGACCAAACCTTGACAAAGGTAGCTGGTTGAGAAGGTCTTGGCGCCTAGCCCAAGCTGTGGGTGGCGGCGATGGCCATAAGTCGGAGATTTCCGCTCCTAGGCTCCGTCTTGTTGAGTCGCTACGTCTGAGTTGGGATGGGGTCTCTTCACGGATTGGCGAGCACTGATTCCAAACTTCCGCTTGCTTTCCCGATGGTGCTCTGCGTACAGGTGGTGGTGTTGCCGATGCTGCTTCGCGAAAGCCTTCCCTGGGACCCTGGCCAATCACCTGTGCTTCGCTCTCCCAAGTGTTGGAACTATGGAAAGCGGTCACAGTGAAGATCCTGCCGCCCTTGATATTGTCATTCAGCAATGGCTGCGATTGCCAATGAGTTTTCTCGGGCAGCGGCATCGGTAGCGACTTGAGTTTGTGGTGTTTCCCATGCATCCTGCGTTTTCGCCACAGGCAAAAGAGAACCAGGCCCCAAGTGAAAAGTCCCGCCGCGAGTGGTACCAGTGCTAGACCTATTTTTGTTTCCAGTGACATCGCATGGGTTTGTTCCAAGGTAGGCACGGGCGAGTCTGCTAAGAGCGTGAGATCCGACGTGGGAGAAGGGAGGTTTGTTTCTGAGGTCTTTGTTGTGTAGAGAACGGTCACAATCCGTGTCGATGGAGATATAATGACTGCTGATGTTGAATGGTTTGTATGGGAAAGTGATGTTGTGGGTACTGCTGAAGGGGTGGTAGAAGCTATTCGTGTTGAAAAGCTTGTGTAATAGAGCAGCGTTGATGATACGTTGGAGAGCGAGCCATTGTAGCCTGACAGCTGACCTGTTGACAAAGCAATGACTGTCGGTTTCAATTGCAGACTGGCAATCGTCGTTGGTCTTGTCGCTGTATGGTTCCTAGTCTGTACAAGGGCTGACTTAGAAAGAGAGGTCATCCTCTCCAACTGGTATCGTATTCCCTGGCCCAAAAAAGATACGATGAGATGAGGTGGTGATCAGTGCTGTTGTTTGTCGCTAAAACTCTTTTGAGAATACCGAATACTCGGTGTCCTGTTGTGAGGTCAGTGACAGTAACAAGCAGCAGTACATGGGAACAGTAAGATGAGCATTCTTCAGGTCTCCCTCCCCTTTACTCAATGCGCAAATTCAAACGTGCATTGCGTACGTACTTTGCAAGAGAACACGAGCTAGTCGGCAAAATTTTGGTGTGAGGATAGCCAAATGGAGCTGCTGCTACCCGCCCTGCTTTGTATGAAATTGCTCAGTCACAACAATATTCATGCACGGTCTCAATACGAACAGTTCATTCGACTGTTATTTTTCGTTTTTGCTTTTCAATGACAATCGGGATTGACGCCCCAACACCATTGGCTGCAAGGACTGACCACCATAGAACACGTGAGTCCAAGTTTTGAATTTCGAGTTTTGGTAAAGAGGATCCATGCGGGAGAGGCTGGGTGGTTGCGGTGTGAGACAGTGACAGTGCATTCTGGATTGTGAACAGCGAAGCATTGTTTCTGGAGGGTAGAAGGACAGTTTATGTGATTCCTAGGCCATGAGTTCCTCTTTATGAAGATGTATGAGGAGAAAGGGAATTGGCTAACAATGCGCACTTCTATGGGGTTGCAGAACTAACGAAACTTCCTCTCCCAGGCAAAGAAGACCACGAACTAAACGACCCATTCTAACTTATCTCCAGAAGCTTCTACGATTGAACTTCGCCGTTTGATCTGTTCACACGCCACGAAACAGTCCTGACATGACTTGCTTTTTGATGTCACTTTCTTCTGATTTGCGGGCTCTTCGCCATACACGTGTGCACTCGTACAACCACAGCTTTGTACACTTACCCAAACCTCCGCACCAACCATCGCTGATCCCCAGACCGCATTCCAACGCAGAGCACCTACGCGCATACCGTCTGCATTGGGAGAGTGCGCTGGCAAGTGGAGCAATGGTCCAGCGAAGCTTAGAGTAGTGCGACATTTTGAACTGGCGGAGTGTCAAGGTTAACATCAGTATTACCTCGCTGAGGTATATCGTCTAGATTCTAGGCGCACACTTCCAGTATCGGGACTAAAGAATCTCGTAAGCCTGGCATGAACTACAGTTCTGCGGCTGAAAAGGGTTTGTCTGCAGCTGTATAGATGGGGAAGCATGCGAAGCAACCATATTTTTTTCTACGTTTATTCGGGTGGCTGAAACGAAGAAGAACTTTAAAGCAGGTCAGTGCTATGATGGACCCTTTGCTGAATACAGATTCGTTGAGCGCCATTCTTTTTTTTTCCTCCTTTGTTTTCGAGTCGTTGATGAGGCTACGCGTTGCACTGGAGATGTTTGGATCGCGAGAGAATGGGTGAGTGAGCATGCTTCTTACGTTTATTTATTGTTTGAAAAGTCACAGTTATTGGGCGCTGTACAGGAGACAGAGAACGAATAAGCGGAATGGGCTTGGTTGCAATCTCAGAACACTCTGTGGCGTTCTAAAAGGGAATTGCTGTCTTGGTAATGCCGAGAAAGAGGCGGGAGGGAAGAACTCCGGAATACGTATCGCAAACTACTGAGGTATGTTGGGCTATTAAGTTAGCATCTTCTAATTTTAAGTGCGACGTGCATAACCTTGATCGCGCAAACCAGCCCGAGTGTTTTGAGCTCACGTCTCGGTGCAGAGGTTCTAGACAATGGGCCTGTTGTTAGGCGAACGTTACTTGACCACTTTTTCCCCGGCATATGACGCGTCGGCAGTTGGGGGCTACCGGCAGAGGAACAAGATGAATGTGGGTATAAATTGCGGGAACAATAACTTGAAATTGCACGAGCAGATATGAGGTCAGCCAAGGGGCGGTGACGACAGGGCTGGGTCGCAGACGACTGCCATCCCTTCGTTCCACGAGGCTGCTGCACACATGTAGAGACATAAACTAGTATGCAGCACAAGTCTGCATACGTCTATTTGTACTTCAAATAACGTTTCGGTAGCGCTGATTTCGCGAAACAAGGATCCACAGACAAAGGCGATGAGGGCCAAGATTGCCATGTCGGACAATAGAGCCCGGTTGTTTCATCGGCCCAGTTCCAAGACCAGGAAATCCGGACATGCCTGTTTATCCTTGGCCAAAACGCGTGGATATGACAAGCCATGGCATGGCATGGCATA
>JAODYC010000107.1:41971-73705 GCA_026262405.1 Curvularia hawaiiensis | reverse complement strand
CCCCCCCCCCCCCCCCTTAACCTAACTCGTCAACACTCCCCCTGCTGACTTAGTGGTATAGCGGGAGCAGGTGAACTTACATCTCTTCCCCCTCACCTAATACAGGGCCAAAATACCAGGTATGTTAGTCTAGCTCGCTGTAACAGAACACCCACCCACTACCACGTCACTTCGCCGAAAAAAAAAGAAACAAGAACGAGCGAGTCAGTTACGCGAAGTAAAGCAAAGGGTGCAGAAAGAAGGAATGAGGGAAGAACACGGCGCTCCATATGCATTGTTGTGATTAGTTACCAAAGGCGGGGGCGTAAGTAGACAAGGAACGAAATTGGAGATCGTGAAAGAAGATGTATACTAGAATAAGGATACTTGTTCATCCAGGATTGTAAAATGACATTAGATGATGCAGTAAGCCAAAGCAAGATTTTCGCACTTGTGTTTCTCTCTCTTCCTTAAAAAGAGAGAGGGGCATTCAAAAAAAAAGGGGGCGCTGTTGAAATTAGTTAGGTGCAACAATATCCTGCTAATAGGCCTGACCAAAGGACAACCTCAAAACATGTCCCACTGTAGATGCGAATAAAAACACGGCTATGTGATTTATCTTATTAACTAAGACATTAACGGATGAAAAAAAAAGACATACGACAGCGGGTATTCGCCAGTGGTCACCCACCTGACTACTARCCCGCCGGTCAAAGGTTTATCGTGAGGCGATCAGACGAGAGCCAGAGCACATCTTTTGCCTATGGTCGTATGTGTTCGATGTGCAAAGATGTTTCGCACATGTCCATCACACTGAATAGCCAAAGAGGACTTTGATTGAAGAAAACATGATTTGATTTTTCGCTGAGCAAAGAGACTATCCAGTTCGCTACGTTCAGACATGCATGTTATCGTCTACATTTCATCATTAAGCCATGTATCAATGACCACTCAACGCTGTCGTCGTCGTCATCTCCCCCTGTCGACGTGTCCACTGCCCACCTTCAAATAATATATATCATTACGCGTGTATGTACTCGCTTGCAAAAAAACAAGGAACCCCTAAAACACCTTTGTAGACACAAGTATCGGGCGTAGTCATGCTACGCCAACAGAGACCTGTCAGGCTTTCAACGCCTTCCTGGATGAGGATATATGCTGAATTAGACGCCAATAGTAGAAGGGATAGCCGTTGCTTTCGTGGGTATCGTTTGTCGTTACGTCGTGAGGTAAGGATGGCCGCGGATGGACCATCCAAAGAGTAGCCAAAGTGATCATCTGGGCGACTACACTATAAAAGGCCGTGGGGTAAGAGCTAAAAAAATGTAGTCGCAAGGTGAGGGGTATCGAGAATGGCGAAGAAAAAAGGTACCCAGAATCTAGGGTTGATATCCAGACGTGGCGTATCAAAGGCGAAGGTGTGAAACAAAAAGCCGGTTACAGCGGCTTGAAGCTGGTCGCTCAAAAACGAGTCGTCGAGCTACGAGTCAAGCCGGGTCTGGGCCCCTTTTTTTGGGGGGATCCATTGGGGGCAACAGCCAATTGTCTGGCTCCAATCTTCTCGAAGCCTTGGAGCAGGTCAATGCCAGGCTCCGACTCGTCGCTGTGCAGGAGATGGAAGATGTCATCATCGTCTTGCTGTTGGGACCCTGACTTTGCAGGTCCATGGAACGACTGAGGAGGGGTCAGACCGCTGTGACCGTTCTCCTTGTTTGTGCTGGAACGAGCGGATCCAGCGGTCGGGGTACCCATAGGAGGTTTTAGCATGGGAGCCTTGATAGGCGACATGTTCTTGACGGGCGACAGGTCAGGAATGTTGAGGAAAGACGAGGCCATCTTCCAGTTGGGTGTGGGTGAGTTGGTCTTGGAACCGGTAATGTCGGCAAGAATACCACTGGTAGTGACGGCGCGTTCAAGGTGAGGGCGTTTGGCGGAGCGCTTGAGAGGGCTCTCATTATAGCCAAAGTCACCAAAGATGTCAAAAGTGGTCTCGAAACCATGGCCAACAAGATTGACATGTTCGTCGTTGGGGATGTTCACAGCCGGGCTCCAGTTCTTGCTTTCAATAAAAGAAGAGTCGACCCACATGGCTAGGCTCTTATCTGGCGAGCCACCGACGAGCTCGCGCATCTTGTTGCGGTGGTTGCGTAGGTTGGTGTTGGGAGAGGCCGAAGCAGGCGGCAAGGCGGGGCGCTTGAACACGATAGCAGGGGTCAGAGGGTCGCGAATCTTATCACCTTGGCGGACCGGCGACGAGATCAAGTGAGTGTTGCCCGCTTGCTTCATGTGGGACCTGGTTTTGGTAGGAGAATCGTAAGACGAACCACGGATACGAGCAATCTCTTCCTCGGCGCGTCCGCGCTTGAGGCTCGGACGATCGATGTCGGCTTCGGAAGTGAGCAGTGGGCCGGCCGGGTTGCCCTTGATTGCCGATGATTCAATGGATGAGTAGTAGCCGCTGTCACCGAGGCCGTTGAACTTGCGTTTTCGTCCACCAGAACGGCTGTGCGACGGGAAGCGTGGAGCACGTGGTGGCGTGTCCTCGCGAACCGAACGCGACCGTGAAACTGGAGGTGGCGGTGACGAGTGGATGTCAGCCGGTGGAGGCGAGGAAGGAATTTGGCGAGGCGGTGGCATGCTTAGCGGATCCTGTCCGTCGTGTGCAGCAGGATCCGAGCATGGAATCGTAGCTTCCGAAGAAGGCAGGTCGTTTTCGTCGGGATATTTGCTCGAGTCAAAACCCTTGGCCGAGCTCAACGGTGGAAAGCTAGTCGTGGTAGTTGGAGAAGGGCGGGGAAGATCGCTTGTGTATACTGGGGCAAAAGACTCTGGCTGGGCTGGTCGGCGGACGGGCTTGACCTTGTGATACTGCTTCTCGAAGCCCGCGTTGATGACCCAATAGTGGCCCTTTCCTGGGTCATCCTTGGGTCGCTCTTGCTTGGAGAATGACTTGCTCAGGCTGAGATTGTGGCGGATGCTGTTCTGCCATCCCGTCTCTTGTGAGTTGCGATAAAAGGCGAATGTGTCTGAAATCCACTTGTATATTTGGGCCAGTGTCAATCGGCGGTTTGGTGCGCGCAGAATGGCCATGCCGATGAGCATGGCGTAGCTGTACGAGGGCTTATTTCCGTCGTCTTCAACGGTGGGCATCTGGTCGGGCTCCGGTAGCGGCCCATCGGCCTCGTCGGTCTTGATGTCTTTGACAATCTTCTGCTTCTTGGTCGAGTTTGTGGTGGCGGGAGTGGAGTTGAAGTTGGTGCGGTCTCGCAGGGGGGCGGCGGCACCCACCATGGGCTGCTTGGGCGCGTGCTTGAGTGGTGGTTCTGCTGGCGGCATGGTGGACAAGACGGGAGCGGCATAGTAGGCGTTCTCCTTGTCCATGTGGGAGGAGGCATGGCTGGGCCAGTACTGGAGGTGGCCCGCCATTGGTTGCGCGTGGTGCTCGTGGGCGAGCTGATGCTGCTTCTTTGCAGGCGCGTCGGTGCGGAAACGTTGCTCCTGGGGCGGCGGTATCTTAACCGTGTTGAGGCCCTTTTGGACGAGAGCACTAGGGGGAGGGGAACTGGAGACTTGGCGGGTCTTGCGGGGCGAGGGTTTGGCGGTGTAGGGAATGGGCGGTGCGAGGAGGGTGTTGGCGGTGTTGGACACGTCGGTGACGGAGGCTAGCGAGTCGAGATAGCGTGGACCCAAGGCGTGGGCGGGATCAGCGGCGTCGTGGGCGTGGTGAGGCTGCACAGGGTCGTGAAAAATCTGCATGGAAGGGTGTCGACGCGCTGCAGCCATGGCAAGACCAAGCTGCAAGGGCACCGACAGCCTTGTATAGGCTCTCCGGACGCTATGACGCGTGAAGTCGCGTTCCGGGATCCAAAATGGAGGCGTCGGCCCTACTGAGCACGGGCGGTGCGGGAGGTGGTGACTGAGATTGCGCTGACGATTGCCAAGCGCGTCGTTGAAGAGGCGGTAAGGTGTATGCTGTCAATGGAGCCAGGGCGACTACCGGCCGTCGTGTAGAGAGCAATTTCTACGCGACTGCGGCCATAAAGGAGGCAGTTGGGTTGGGGGTACGGCGTGCACAGTGGGCAGCAGTCTAGGCGAGGGCGGATGGCTGAGGCAGCGGAGCAATTGGCGTGCAGGCGCTAACAAGCAACCTGTGACGACAGGAGCGTTCTGCCGGGGCCGCTGGGTGGAGCGGCGTGGCGTTGCTTTTGGGGATGCAGACAATTCAGACGTCAATGGACGTTTGAGGAGCGGGCGAGCGAGCGCGCAGGACAAAGGGGGCAGAGGGTGAGGAAGGGGAAGGGCGAGGGGTGAGTCGAGGGCGAGACAAGCGGGGGAGTCACGCAAGAAGAGGGCAGCGCAAGAGCGACAGGCGGGCTGGCCGTTACTGGCTGGCCGTGTCGCCGTCTGGCCGTCTGGCTGGCTGCCTTGCGTTCCTTCCTTGCTTGGAGGACAGGAAGGAGCGACTGCTGCATTACCGTGCTTGGCTACCACTGTAAACACACCCGGGGCCAGCAAGGCAGGAGCGGCCGACGCAAGGGCCCGTAGCCAATGGGCGGGTCCAAGCACGCGTTCCTTGAAGCCGGCCCACGTCACGCCCCCCCCGTGTATCGTCTCCCAGCTCCAGGTCCATCCTCGTGCCGGCCGCCCACTAGCCAGCTGGTCGCTATCGCCGTCGCATGAAGTCTTAATCATCCGTCTCTTCACCCGCCAGACAATCACCCGCCGTGCGCTTGCCGCACCACACAATGCCTGGCCACTCCCCGCGCCGGGAAACGCTCGCGCGCAACGACGCGCCCGTCCGACGCGCCCGGTGAAACACCAGTGCCAGTAATGCCCACGGCGCTGCGAGCCGTCGGCCTGCTGCAAAGGGGGAGCTGCGCGCCGCAGCCTATCGTCGTCGGCGCCTGGCCTCAGCGTGGCATGTTCTGATCCAGCCGCTAGGGGCGCATGAAACTCGACAAAGCTACCCTGGCTCAGCTCGCCCACCGCAGGCAGCCACAGCACAGGCGGTGCCTTGCCCTGGGCCCACGACGGAGCGCGTTGGCGACACCATGGGTCCAGACGCGTCTGTGTGCACATGTCTACCGTCGATACTCATTTCGATCCCAACTACGCCCGCCGCACGGCTCTCTGCACTCGTCGTCATCGCAACTCTCCAACACGAGTCGACTCGAGTCGACAAGTTGCGAGACCACCTCAAGTGGACCTGCCTTGGCCTAGTGCGCGCTTCATTCCATGCCGGCTTCATGCGAGTCCATCGTCGCTACCATGCCCTCCGCCATGCACCCCACTCAACTGCCGTCTTTGCAGTTGGACCACACATGTACCGATAACTTCCCCATCCTGCTTGCTGCCCCGGCTTCGATAAGCCTGCTATCCATGGTTCCAGTCCTGATTGCCTTGGACTCTCGTCCTTGCCTTGATTTGCAGCCCGACGCTAGCCAGTTGTCAAAAAACGTCTGTGGTTCTTTTAATAACCCCTTTAAGCGAGAGACTTGGGCTCTTCGCATCAGATCACGATCCGCCGGAGGCCTCTCCGATGATTGCCGGCGTGGGGCCAGCGGCTCATCATGCTGATCACCAGCCTGTCCGCTTTCGAGTCCGACGCTTTCACAACGTCCACCTTCTGCCACCCACTGTCCGCGGCCAGGTACGACAAAATAGTAATCCCCTCCCCTTTACCGAGCCCCTCGTTTCCCTCCCTGGCCTAGATTTTCTCTTCACGTCACTAATCCTAATATTTTTTATTTCGACGTCATTTTTTTCTGATTGGCGACTTAGTATCTTACCCGGCCTATCCTTGTTCTACGATAGGATACCCTCGCCCGATGAAGTACATCTCTCTTCTTGGCCTGTCCTTGCATCCAATACCCCTCATAAAGAGTAAGAGTCAGAGTAATGTACAAATGTCACACGTCACATTCTACAAGCATATACCTTGGCGACAACTATGTCAACTGGTGCAAAAATTGAAGGTTTCGTATTCGAACTAGACATTCCGTGCGTCGACAGATATCTGGCCTGTCTACACGTCCCAAGGGCTCATGCACATATTGTCATTGCCGAGAAAAGCCAGGATTTGACACTGAAGAAAAAAAGTCTTTTTCCTTTGTCAAATCACTTCAGCAAATTGGACAATATTGCGAGTCAGAATAAAACGGGCTGGCCGGGTTCTAGACCAGACTAACCTAACGGCCACATGAACAAAACGGACAATGACGGAGCACGTCTGAGTACCATACGTATGTGACAACGAGAAGATGTTTTCTGGGTATATACGAGTCCTGCAAAGCCACACTAAAACATCAATCATCCTTGATCTGATCCCCCCTTTCACTGTGTGTAAAAAGAACCGTGGCTAAGCCCATTCCATCGTGATGGCGCTTTAATGCCAAAGAAAAAAAACCATGGTCGTGTGTCCCATTCTATACGCAACCAAATAAAGACAATCCCCAACAAAGCAGGTCTCAGCCTCTTTTTTTTTCCCTGAAACCATCAACCGCACATGTTGTTGATTTCTTTTTGCCAAACGGTTCCAGTCGTCACTTTTACTTGCGTGACCCAACTCTGAGTCCGGGCACGCCCTTTAAGCCCATCTTGCCCACAGTCGACTTCTCAAGCATAGGCGGCTCCGGGCACCCCATCGTGTATGCATAGTCGTTTGCCAGACGGACCAACTCGGCCGTATTCAGCTGCAGCTTCTTGAGAAAAGTCTTGTTGTACCCAAGGAACGCCTGATACGCTTTTGATTTAGACACCTCCTCTACGTCCGCAAAGGCTCGTTCAATGTTGGCCTGGTGTGCAGGTAGTCGCGATACAATGTCGACCGGGTAGGGTTGGATTGGCAGGGTCTTGTTTACCCTTGGGAAAAACGATTCCTGCTCAAAGAGGATGATGACGGCCCGCCCGTCTTTGCCGGCACGGGCAGTACGGCCGACGCGGTGAACGTACTGTTCCGTGCTCGAAGGAAGACCCACTTGTATCACCAGCCCGACGTTGGGGAAGTCCATGCCACGGCCAACCACGTCGGATGCGAACAGTATACCGCTTGACGCTTCTTTGAAATCCTTGGTCGTTTTGGTCCGAGCCGGTTGCGACATGCGGCTGTGCAGCTCAAACAGCCTGAACTGAGGCAGTGCGTTTCGGTACAAGTCGTAAAGTAGTCCTACGCCGTTCGCTGTTGTGCCAAATACGATGGCCTTGAAGTCCGTAGGGTTTTGGTTGTATTCCTCCTCAATCAATGCCGACAGTGCTGGAAACGTTTGGCTGACAGTAGGGACCGTGATGAAGAATTGCGGAACTCGCTCGTGGGTGGGTACTTCGTTTGGATCCACTGTGGACAGATGTGTGTAGCCAGGGAACAACACAATCTTGGCGATATCAAGGACTTCTTTGGGGAGCGTCGCAGAGAAACACATTCCCTGCCAGCCATCGCTCTTTGGTGGGATGCGCCTCAAGATCTTCTTGACTGCAGGTGCAAATCCGGCATCCAGCATTTGATCCGCCTCATCTAGGACCACCGTTTTCAAGTGGGAGAACTTCTCACGGACTTCTTCTTCACCCAGAATATCGTCAAGCCTTCCAGGCGTGGCTACCAGAACAGTGGGGTTGCCGTTCATGAAAGCCTTTAGGTTGGATGCACGCGAGGTACCGCCAAACGCAGTGTGGCATTCCATCTTCTGTGGCAAGCAAGCAGTCACGCCATTGCACTCTTTGGCAATCTGCAGAGCTAGCTCGCGGGTCGGGCAGATAACAAGGATAGCAACCTTGCCTCTCGGGGGCATGTTGCCGGCCAGGAGGTTCTGGATGGCGGGAAGTAGAAAAGCCACAGTCTTACCTGTTCCTGTCTTTGCTTGGACGACGCAGTCGGACGATAGCGAGGGTAGTTCAGTCAGGACCTTTTGCTGAACAGGAGACATGTATCTATGTTTGTCAGTCGAGTCTCTCAAAACCAGCACGTATAGCGAGGTGCCGGTCTCTGCTTCGTTGAGTATCCTGCTTACTCAAAGCCCATCTTGTCCAAGCCGTCAAGCAATCCCTTGTGTAGCCTATCCTTCAACTCGGAAAACGGCTTCGGTGCCGCATCACCTGCGGCCGTAGTGTACATTTGCCGCACATCTACGCCAGTATCGGCCTTTGTTTGGGTGTCTTCCATCTTTGGGCGCTTGGGCTGCTGTGCCATTGTCGAGCGTGGCGTAGACGTTCCGGATGTTGCTGCACCGCCATTTGCACGGTCTCCGCCGCCGCCTCCCCCTCCTCTACCACGGGGCCACTTGCGCTTAGGTGGTGGGGGCATGTTCGAGGGTTGTTGTGTTCTCTGTAGTGTGTGGTGTTTGTTGCAGAGGGTGAAGGGGCTTGTTGAGATGCAGCTAAGTCTTGTATGAGTTACTAGGGACAAACGCGAGGGAACGAGGCGAGCAAGAGCGACAGGGCGCAATGGACGAGATACTAAAACTTGTTCTATTATCTTCATTCCTTACATACACGACAAGTCTTTCGTGGAAGACTAGAGAAAGCACAGAGATGATGGTGGTTGCGAGAGAGTGACTGTTGGATCACCAGCCAGCAGATTGTATGCGATGCAGTCAAAAAAAAGTTCAGTGCACGACGTCAGTCCGTGCTTTAGCCGCGTCCGCAATGAGTCAGCTATCTAACATGTTTTCACCACATAATGCTTCATCTAATAACGTATATTATTATTGTCTCGTTTCACATAGGAAAATCTTGAGCATTTAGCTCAGATCAAATAGGATGATACAACAATAAAAGCAACTGAATCTAATAACACTTACTACCTTACCAAACTACTTAATCATCCTCCTGGGCCTCAAACCAACTGAACACCTCATCAGCTTCCTCTGGCGACATCTTCACAAATTCCACTTCAAGGGGCTCGTCATCCCACCAGTCTGAGGTCAACAAACGTTCATATTCATCGATGGTCTCACGCCAGGGGCGATCGAAGTCAGGCACCTCGTCCGGGTCCTGCGTATCTACTAATACGAAGTTGACGCGTATTTCTTCGCTAAAGTCTTTCTGTAGCTGATGCAGAACCCTCAGAAGCTGCTGCCTGTTTGAATCGGGAGTGTTCGTAGCGGACCGATCGAGTGCTCTCCAGTCTGGGTTTGTAAGGTCTGCTAGCATAAGGCGTACTTCTAGTGCCCCACGAACATGACGGGGATAACGCATCCTCTCTATTGTCCTTTCGACAAAAGCCCTCAGAGCATGCATCCCACGATCGTCTAGTGCGTCCCGTGGGCCGAATGGTCTGACGTCCGGAAAACGACCGAATTGTCCTCGTCGTACCGAATCAAGCTTCGAGGAGTTCGGGCCATGAGCCAGTCTCCTATACACATTGGTGTACGACCGCGGGTTGCGATAATATTCTATGGCGCAGCCTACTGTAAAGGTGTATGATGCTTGAGCGAGCTGCCAGTCTGGGCGATTATCTGTCACGAATGGGTCTACGGCCCAGGGGTTGCTGAGACTATACGCCTCAGCTATCAAATGCAGCAGTCTGGGTAAGGACAAGACATCATAGAAATCAAGCCATATGACCGCCTTTTCTGATCGATCCAGTGCTGCCAGTGTTTTGGGAGCGATTTCCCTCATTCGGTAGTTGACGTGCGCAATGCCGGAGTCATACTCGTGAGATCGCCAGGATGCGCGCAGAACTTCATGTATTGGCTTGTATACAGCGCGCGCTGCCTGCTCAGATATCAACATATGGATCTCCGGGGGAAGTCTCGAAAATGTTGCGTCCGGGTTGCCACGAAGAACAGCCGAAGGGCTTCTTCTACGAGGGCGGCGATTGCTATTAGGCTTTGTGACTTTGGACTTTGTGCCTCCGGACTTTATGCCTTTCGAGTCACTAGTCTTTATGACCCTACATCTTGTCGCTCTGGACTTTCTGGCTTTGGACTCGGTGGCTTCGGACTCGGTAGCTTTGGATTTGGCTGCTTTGAACCGTGTGACTCTAGACTCTGTCGCTTCAGATTCTGTCACTTTAGACTCCGCCACTTTGGATTTGGCGGCTTTGGACTTTGTGGCTTTGGACTTTGTGACTCTGCGCTTCGTGTCTTTAGGCTTTGTGGCCTTGGACTTTGTATTTTTGGAACCATTGTCTGAAACATTTCTGCGAGTGCGACGCTTCTTGGATGCAGAATGAGGGGTTCCAAACTCATCGTTCGAGTCTGGCTCCTTGTAGTTCTTGCGTGCCTGCGCTCTAGTGGTGACCATAATAACGGTCGTGCTGTGTGTTTTATTAATTGTAGCTGTAGTCCGATGTATGATGTGGACTTGGAGCGGGAAGGCCATATTTCTATGATTCTAAGTCAAATCCACACAGTGTCATGGTTCGATAAGGAGGGCGAGAACAAAAGCTTTGTTCGATACAATGTTTGTGGTAGTGGTAAACAGAGTTGAGACTCATCTGGAGTGATAAGCGTTGTGCACTATTTTCCATGATCTGAATGGTAAAAGTTTGACAATCAAACTGCTGTTTCACAGGAAGAAACGCTTGATAACGCACAATGAGACATGTAAATATAGACTGGATGCCTTGTCTCTTGAAGTCGACATCAAAATGGCATTTCAGGATATCTGCAGAAAGCCGCCAGTATTAGCAACTTCGCCCTCATTAAATAAAAGACCGTTAATCAACACTTTGCTCCTATATCACTGCTTCTAGACACGTATACGAGAAAACATATCAATGTAGATTCATCATTATAGGTGTATTCAGGGCTAGTATATAGTGATTGCTTTGTCCTCAAGTTCGTCAACCTTCAAGACATTCCAAATACCATGCACGTATGTTTGGCCAATCAACCGGTATTGTTCCAGAACAGGGTCTTTTCGAATAAGAAACATGGATTTTTCTGGGTCTCCCTTGACGATGAATATAGAATCGCCAACTTCAGCTTTTTCGGGAAGCATGCTGAACAACTTGCTTGGGGTTACAGAAAATCTATATCCCCTTAGAATCGCTACCTCGTAATGGAACATCCTATCTATGACCTCATCTAGCTTTTCTAAAGATTCAGTGCCGCGATCGAATATGGCATTTGCATTTCGACTCTCCCTGTAGAAATTTCCATACGAGTCTGGCGCAGGTGACTGCAACTCTACGGGTCGATCACCGATTAGCGTTCTCCATATTGCTTCATCCACTGGCTGTTCGTTTGGGTACGTCTGGATTCCGGCCGCAAGTGCATCTATCTCTTCAATCCACTTGTTTTCGTCCTCGTACAGATATTCCTTATCAACTAAGACGCCCTTATCCTGAACTATGTCTATGATTGAGCCAATAACTGTGATCGTTTTTGTGCTTGGGTTTGGTATGATTTGACAATCAAGAGTCCTTTCATAACGCATGGGCCAAACGTGGGGCTTCAGCGAGACTCCAGAGTCCATCCAGTTTGGATGCCAAGACGAAGAATCAGTTGAGCTAGGCTCGTCTGCACTAAGTAGCAGAGATAGCCCGTAATTGTTGCGGAGAAAGTATTGTATAATTTCCTGTGTTACAATTTCCGCGGTTTTTGAGTAATCTATAGTAAGCGTCAGATTTTCTGAGTCAGAAGAGAGTGGTATAAGGGCAAATATTCTATCTCGTGGGTCTGTGGCCAGGAAAGATTTCGAACGATCTAACAGCCATATGAGCGACTGAAAAAGTCTCTGGTAACCAGTGGTTGACAGAATTTCTTTTGAGTATGAGTCGGAATGTAAGGATGTTTCACAACCCGCAGCCGAACGAACAAACGCATGAATCTGGTGACTCATAAAAGCAGCGCGGGCTTCCTGGTCGATGAAATTTGTAAGAACTCTTTGGGAATATTTCCATATAGGAGGAACAAGCACGAGAGCCAAGAGATCCCCCGTGATTTCCCATTGACCGCATATCATCATTATCTGCGGCGGAAGTGCGAACTCCTGGACAATCCAGACACGCCTAAACCAGGGTCGGCGTAAAAAAGCTTCCAGGATTCTCCAACCAGGATGGGTGAGTCCTGGTAATGCATGTATGTTCTTGAAGCCATGCATTGCAGATTTGTCCGTCTTTCCAAAGACAGCGCGCATTGACGATGCGAGAGTTCGCAAAAAGTCTGGTAGCGAATCGCTCCCATCGGCGGCCTCCCCGAGGTACATGAGCCCTGTTTGACATTCACTGTAGATGCGTCTCATTAAACTGACTTGCTGATTCCGTTCTGATATGTCATCTTGATTAATGCAGATACCGTCAGCCCAAATAGCGATTGGTCCGTTGGAACTTCGTGCACGAATACGCTTTAGAGCGGAGTATAAGTTGGCGGTGACTGGAAAAGGGTAGCCATCTACCAGCACGCTATGAGAAAGAGCGGGGCATCCCCAAACGTACGAGAGACAATCGTATGTTGGGTGTTGATCTAGGTTGTGATGGACAAGGCTGCCGGACAACTGTTCATCACCTGCACCGGCATTGAGGTAGAGGATCCGAAAGTGTGAGGCGCTTTCCAGACTGCGATGCCGGAAAAATGCCATAAGCAAGTGTGGTTGTGAAGAAACAGAAGGCTGGGCGGGACTGAGGATGGAAAGGATGTATCATCCTAACATGGCGTGTTGGTACCTACCTACCTAAATAAACTGCCGCCAGCTCGAGGCTATGCTCTGACCGCCAACGATCTGAACACATAACAGGTACACAGCCCATTCAGTCTGCGGGTGGGCAGCCAACGAGAGCAAACTTTCAGACGCTCTTTGCCCCTACATGCAGCCACAGTCACACCGGGCGCCAGCACAGCCGCCCTCAGCCTTGCGACATATGGCAAGCAACTATTTGCTTTACAAAACTGAGAATACTGCATGAGTAGGTTAGGGATTTATAAAATGTCCGGGACCACTCCTTCAAAAGCTCTTTGATCATGTCTCTCAAGCCGTCTATTGTTAAATGGAAGTAGAAAACGCTAGGCTAAGACAGGCACGTGATTTGGAGACATCTAAAACCCAGTTGCAACCGCATGTAAGGGCATAGTAGTGTTAAGAGGAGTTATATAAAGCTTAACAAATATCCCTGTATTGATATAACTACAGGATTATATATGAGGGCCAAGAGTAGTAACATACGAGGAAAGAATACCTACCAAACACAACAGGCCTAACATGTCGTACAAAGGCAGCTAGCGAAGAAGGCCGATAGCAATATAACCCCTCAATCCCAGAAAACACATTCAAACAACATTGTCGTCGAACTTCAAGCCGAAGACATCATGTTCAGTGGAAGGGAAGAATTGCATTAGGTTCAATTACAAAAGAATACAAAACGTAACCAAGCTATGATAAGAAGGGTATCAAACTTTACATTTCTGCATAGGCGGCAGATCAAGCAACCAGACGAACCCCCACAGCCGCGCTCTAGCCTCAGTCAAAGTTGTCCAAAGCGTGTAGTTGATCGCCAGCCTAGTCACACTACGATCTGAAAAGAAGCGGGCAAGGGCGTAAGCACGCGAGGGTAAAGGGTAGCGGTTCCGGCTGTTTGGCTCGGGCATTGCTTCTGGATATTCGATCATGGAGCGCCGCCGGAGCTCTTCGGCGCTCATTCTTGGTGCATCTGTTAAAGTCCACCATAGTAGTTTGCTTAGGGGCTGGCTTCCTTCCAGCAAGGCTGCATTGAAGGCATCTTGGTTGGGCAGGGAAACCTGGATGAACTTCAAGTAGGATCGCAGGGTCCGCACCACGTCGTTGGCTCGGCAATCAGCAATCTGTTTACTATCTATCCAGATGCGCGATGAGTGGTAGGGATGGTGGACTTCTCGTACATTGCCCAAGTCGCCCAACAGCCATTGCGATTCGCTTTGGACGAAGATGTTGGGTGGCTTCACATCGTCGTGACAGTAGCCAGACTTGTGCAATACCGACAATTTCTCGAGAAATTGATTCAAGGCTGGTCGGTAGAGTGCGTCAATTTCTCGGTATGATTTGGGCTGCGGGTCCGTAGAGAGCTTGCTGGCGAGCGTAAGGAGGCTGCCACCCTTCACAAGGGGGGTCACGAGATGCCATTCCTCCGGGCTGTCTGGCGAAGCGGACGCCATAAAATATGCTTTGACAGGAAGGAAGCCCTTGTAATTTGCTTTCGTGTCCCAGCCGTCGTCGGCTATGCTAGCAGTGCTAGAAATGGAGCCTCCAAAATGGAGGGATGCAGGTATCTCAGTGGGCCATCGGGGAGTTGGGTAGTTGGCAGGAGCGCAATTCCGGAATGGACTTCGCACCGTATCGTAAGTCTTGATGACGGAGTCTCGATAAATAAACACTTTTCCTTCCCAACCCTGTCCCAGCGGTTTCCACTCCTGTCGGTTGGCGAGAAGTTCATTTTGGAACTGTAGATCCTGACTATCTGGCCTCCAAAAGCGTGTGTGCAGATCTCGGGCGGTTGAGTTGAAGCTGGTTGCCACGTATTTTTGTCGGAGGGCTTCTCGGCTGGCAAAAAACATATGTTGCTGATACAGGAGCGCAACTACAAAGAGAGCGAAGGCTAAACGATAGCGTGCGCGGTGAATGGTTCGCACACGAGGAGCTCTAAAGCCAGGAAGAAGGTAACCCATGGATGCGAATATAAGAGGGGGAGACTTGCATGCGCTGAAGCCTGGGACTTGTACGTAGAGATGCGCTCGCAACGTTTCTGAGAAAGATTAGCAGGCGCAATCCCCTTTGACGACCTGCTGGATAGTCATTGCCAGATGGACCTGATCTCGCGCTGCAGCTTGGCACAATGCGTCGTGCAAGCCCAGACTGGTTCCATCCACATGAGTGGATATTATCCACCTGGACGGCATCTCGGAACCCAGAGCCACACTCAGCACTTATTATACCTTCAGGCACCCGGCTTGTGACGTTTGTATTTAATCCTGAACCACCTGACGGTGAGAATTAGATCCCAATAAACAAGGAAACACAGAGTTGGAACGGCGGCTCAGCCACAGCACAGCCAGTTTGCCTTACTACTGCGCTGCCATGATTAGAAGTTGATCGTATTGCGCCAGTGAACCTTATCACTGAGGTCCGTCAAGATGCTAGGAGGGCTATGACTCGCTGGAATCAGACGGTGAATTCAGTCTGCAGGCCTTCCAAGAGCCTAGCGCATGCGCCATCGTCGCTGGTGATATTGGGGCGTCTTGGTGTCGTTGAATAAAAGAGCCAGGATGACGGGAACAAAAGAGCCGGGGTGACGTCAAGGATGTGCTTGCTGGTGGGCGGCCCCACAGTCGTCGAGCTGTGGGCGTCCTAGATGCCCTTACCGTAGAACCTTTGCCGTTAGGTCCCGTATCCTTGCACAACTAATCGCAACCATGACTACTGAGGCTCGCTCTGTCGAAAACAGGACACAGCTCATCGCGCATTTCGATGACTACAAGTAAATGCAATGACCCGTGAAATCCCATACTGGACTAACGCCTGAGTCAGGACCCGCGATGCACAAAGCCACGGATGGTCCAAATTATGGGAAAAGGACGAGGCGCATCTATGGGATCGTGGCCGGCCTTCCCCTGCATTAAAGGCTTTTCTAGACACTCATCCTTACCGAGAAACGCTGTTCCGCGACAGAGGGGCCTATCCGCTCAAGGCCTTTGTACCTGTATGCCAAACCCCGCTTTCGATAAAAGACCAATGGAACGAAAGTAGCTGAACCTCCATAGGGTTGCGGAAAGGGCCATGATGTAGCACTCCTAGCGCGTTACGGCTTCCAGGTATGGGGTCTTGAGGTGTCCCAAAAAGCAGTGGATACGGCAAATCAAAATATCAAAGCCCAACTCGAGGCTTCCAATGATCACGGTACTGCTCAGGTGATCCTTGGCGACTTCTTCGGAAAAGGCTTCGAGTCCCAATTTGGATCAGATTTCCAAGGGTTCGACCTCATCTATGATTACACAGTAAGCCGCATGACACTTGAGTGCAAAGACTCTGGCGAGAGATATGACATGAGCTGATCGTACTAGTTTCTCTGCGCATTACTCCCAGAGATGCGCAAAGACTGGGTCGAACGTATGAAGAGTCTTCTGTCGCCGAGCGGCGTGCTCGTGTGTCTTGAGTTTCCCATGTGGAAGCCTCTCAAGGCACAAGGTCCACCCTGGGGTTTGAATGGCGTCCACTGGAACTTGTTAGCCGATGGTGGAGACGGTACCGTTGATGAGTCTGGTAAGCTTATTGGTGTCGGCAAGGGCCAAGGCAGCTTCGAAAGGGTTGTGTATTGGAAGCCTCCGGAGTCATTCGAGCAAAGCCGTGGGGAAGACATGATCAGTGTGTGGAAGCTGAAGCAGTAGAATACAACAACTGTCAACAAATAAGAGAATAAATGATTATTTACTAAACACATTCACGAAAAGGCTGAGAAACACCGATATTATCTTATGATAATTGACTGCACACAAAATAAGAGTGGAATGCACTGACTACTAAAAACATGACAGACATGCACCACACTTTGAACAAAAAACATGCACATCGTTTGCTGCTAGAGCAAACGACGTACCCAACGGCAAAAATATAATGGTCACTACGAGGGTCGAACTCGCGACCTTGGCGTATCATACCGAGGTATTAGCACCACGCTCTAACCAACTGAGCTAAGCGACCAGGTGATTGGTGATTTGATGCAAGTTCGGACGAAACCAAGATCTATATTCCCAAAACTATGACCATTCTTGCCGAACGACTCGGAAGAACTCTATACGTCATGTCTCCAAGTTTTCGTTGTTGCTAACAGCGGGGCTACGCTCGAAAATTCTACTATCCGAACGTTCCGAGCCGGAGTCCCAGGTCCCCACTATAACCCATCCACATAGCCGGTACAGCACTGGTAATACAAATGTCATGAGAAAAAAAAAGAATTACAGGTCCACATATGTTGCTTCTCCGAGGAATAGCATGAGCTGCGAATGACGCGAACTCAACGCTGCAAAGCCCATAGTCAAACTTTGCGCTGGCGATGATAATAGTATAGCGACAACTCTGGATCTAGATACTCATACAGTCAGATTGAAGATAGAAAAGAAGATCGTATCGCAGTTAAAAAGCATCTCCAGCAAGGTCTTCAGCAAGCCCCTCCAACTCATCTTGACGGAACGGGACCCAGAGCCTCTCAGTGCCCATGCCATCCTTCCTACTCTCAATCATTTGGTGGTCGTGGAATTCCTTGAGCAACGTTCTGAAGCTGACTTCGCTTGTGCACACGAATGCTTCGACGGCTTTGTGATACAGGACGCGGTATTCGACACCCTGGTTGGACTCTGGGAGGGCACTCTTTGCTTGTGTGCCCTTGGACTTTGGTGTAGCAGTGATATCGTCTTCGTCGTCCATATCGCCGCCTTCCATCATAGACAAGGCCAGTTGTTCCATGACGAGGATGCGGAAGAGTTCTCGCGCTTGTTCTGGCAGCGAGCGCAAGACGAAGCCCACGCCATCTCTACCGCCCACTCGTCTGCCACTGCGGCCAAGGAGCTCGTTGACCGTCTCCACGGTGTCTATCTCGGCCCCATAAGGTGCAAAAGTAGTCGCGTCGTGGAATAGGAATTTGTATTGCGTCTTGAGACCGACGTCCCACAACAGAGGAAAGTTTGGTGTGTCCGCCGTACATATAAGATTGATGGAAGGATGGGCAGCTAATCGAGCGAGCATGGCCGGAGCCGGAGTTTTCCGAAGGTAGGACGAATCGATTGAATTCAAGATGATGGGTACGGGATGAGATGGTGGAGAATTTGTGAGGTGATCCAGGATAAAGTCGAGTAGCAACGCGGGCTGATTAGGTAGCTTCGTACTTGACGGTACAACCGCCGATGCGACTGTAACCAAAAGTTCTTTGATCGTAGTACCGGGAGCATAGCCGTTTACAACTACTATCCTGGGAGTCTTCTTCGTTCCTTTGTAGGGCGCGCGATCTAGGAGCGAGTGGTACAGACGGGCTGTGAACCGCTCGGTGATGACACGTTTTGAGCCGTAGCCGTACAGGCAGATGTTGAATCCTTCTTCGAGTTCGAATATCCACTGATCATATGCACGACTATGCAATTCCAGCAGAAAGTCTATCTCGGACTGGTGCCGGTCTTGATATGATTGTATTGATTGGAAGTACTCATCGTGATTGAGTAGGCTTTGTGCGGAGAGTGTGTTGTTGGAGGTCTTTGTCCCTGCTGGGCGGTTTTGCCAAAAGTACTCCTCGTGCGGAGGCAATTCGGTTGGCGGAGTGGGCGAGCGCTGCTTCCGCGGTCGCCCTACTTTGCCTGAGCCTTTTGGTCGGCCTCTCCCACGCTTCGATGGTGTCTCAGGCACAGGGGCTTCTTCTTGGGGGGCCTCTGTAAACTGCTCTGCCTCGTCCGCTGGCTCATCAAGGATTTGCTGGGCGAGCTCATCCTCTTCGTCCAGAACATCCTCGTCGCTTTCTAGTCCATTCAATGTACGCTCCAGCATGCGCCTGTTACTCTTCCTGCGTGCGCTCCGATCGGCATTGCGGACAAGGGTCGGGGTGCCATCTGGAGATTCGTGTTTAGCGGACTTGGTAGGGGTTTCGAAGACCAGTTTCCTTGTCGACTTTGGTGTGGCCGCCACTCCATTTGTGAGTCCAGTCTTCTTTAGAATCGACCGTGGGGTCCCATGCTCGGCGAGATACGTTCTCCCCTTTCTTGATGGCGTCTGCGCTTCAATGGGTTCTTGGTCGTCCAATACCTCGGGCGCTATGCGAGCGCGCAGCTTTTGTGGTGTGCCGTCATCGTTTTCGTCGTCGTCGTGTCTCCTCTTTGTGCCAACCATGTTTTGAGTATGATGGGTGGTTGCGGCGAGATTGGTTGACGCGACTTACGCGACTTTGATGCTTGGCGCGCTGCGGAGGCTCATCGCTTAGTAGGTACCCGCGCCTGCAGGGACCCATGTCCTAGGCTATGATTCACCACATGCGATATCGGTATCCATCAGTTCGTTTGTTGTCCTACATCAGAGACGTCTGACAGCTGCGTCGAGCTCATCTGAGCTTGCTGTACTCTTTGAACCGACGCCATGTCTCTCACACGCCCAAGCCCGCGCTTCCTGACCCGTACAAACCGCATTTTTGCAACCCAGGTACGGACATATGCTGCACCAGGCGACGGTGTAATTCCTCCAGCAAAGAAGCGATACGTGCCGACTTCTGGTACATATCCGCGCGGATTCAAGGCCGGTAGTGCACATGTCGGTGTCAAGGCATCTAACACCCGGTTCGATGATCTAGCCATTATAGCGTCAGACACGCCATGCGCTGGAGCTGCTGTTTTCACCACCAACAAATTCCAAGCAGCGCCCGTCACTGTGAGCAGGGACATGCTGAAGAAGAGGAAAGGCGAAGGCATCAGGGCTGTTGTGGTCAACTCCGGATGCGCCAATGCCGTCACAGGTCGTGGGGGCATTGAGGATGCCATAGCCATGGGCAACGAGACAGATGCGTGTTTCATGCGAGACGGAAACGGCCAGGACGACCTCAAAGGAAGCCGAAGCATTGTCATGAGTACTGGCGTTATAGGCCAACGCCTACCTATTCAGAAGATTACCTCCAAGATACCTACAGCCTACGGCAACCTCGGAGACACACACGACCATTGGCTGGCCACTGCTCGTGCAATTTGCACAACTGATACATTTCCGAAGCTCATTTCCAAGACTTTTACGCTTCCAAGCACTCAGCAAGAATATCGCATTGCGGGCATGACTAAAGGCGCGGGCATGATCCACCCCAACATGGCTACTCTTCTAGGCATAATATGTACCGACGCACCCGTTGCTGCGTATCCCCTCCGCCAAGCGCTCCTGTCGGCCATCCAAAAGTCCTTCAACAGCGTTTCCATCGATGGCGATACATCGACCAACGACACAGTCGCGGTGTTAGCCAATGGCGCGGGTGGTGGTCAACCCATCACTTCACTTGATTCTCCCGATTATGCAGCCTTCCAACAGATACTTACTGATTTCTCTATTGACCTGGCCAAGCTAGTCGTCAGGGACGGCGAGGGCGCAACCAAGTTTGTCACGATACGTGTCACGAACGCCGCCTCATACAAGGATGCGCACCGGGTTGCGTCTACGATTGCACGCTCGCCCTTGGTGAAGACGGCGCTATACGGCAAAGACGCCAACTGGGGGCGCATCCTGTGCGCCACAGGCTATGCTGAGGGGGCCGACTCGGTGGTGCCGGAAGAGACAAGCGTCAGCTTTGTGCCGACGGATGGTAGCGAGGAACTGAAGCTGCTGGTCAAGGGCGAGCCGGAGCAGGTGGACGAGAGCCGGGCGGCCAAGATCCTGGAGGCCGAGGACCTGGAGATCAAGGTGAGTCTGAGCGAGAAGGCTGGCGAGGAAGCCGTGTTTTGGACATGTGATTTCAGTCACGAGTATGTGACTATCAACGGCGACTATCGTACCTGAGTAGGCGGGCACTAGGGTGGCTTTGGGGCTATTTATTTGTAGCGGTGTCTCAGCCGGGGGTGACGCGAGGGTGGCAGCAGGCGTCCGAGACATGTCTTGGAATGTAGCACATGAAAACTGTCATCTGTGTAACCATCTGGATCACTTTGTCGTCATCATGGCTGGCCAACCGCCAGGCCTTGTGAGCGTGACTGCGGCGTGTGGAGGCAACAGGCGTACGCTTATTGGCGGCCCGCCAACAGCCTAATGCTGTTGGTAAGGCTGACGAGTTGCAGCGTCGGGTCTAGATGACCAGTCGCAACATGTCGTGCATACAGCCCTGGCCACCAGTTCAGAGTTTACTTGTGCTTTGCTGTGAGGACGCCGGCCGCCGGGTGTGGTTCGATGGGAGGGCCGTCTCGTCCCGTGATTTGGGTGCTGGCCATCGCTAGGGAGCCGTCACATGTCGGGCGTCGCGTGTGCCTCTGCCAGTTGCGTGAGGACGGTAGCGCCAGCGACAGCCTGCTATAAATGCCACAGGCTGTACAGTGCCTAGATTGGGTCATCGTTACCAGGGGATGGGTTCTCTCTCCATCCGACACGACGGGAAAAACAAAGGTGAGCTGGACAAGGACGGGCGCAGCAGGAGCGCCCCGTGCTGATAGGCCACGCCGCTCTAGCCATGCCTAGCCGCGACAGCGCCTTGCTGATGATCTCACCCAAGGCGCCGCCCGCGCCTGCTCGCTTTCCGACGTCGTGTTCGTCCGCGACTGCCCCGCACAAGCCCGAAACTTCACCTCTGCCTCCATACCTGTCCCAACCACGACACCCATACGCTCGACGACGCTCCACCTGCCACGACGACACCGCTGCCGCACACTTCACCACCCGCCCGCCTGCTTCTCCACCCCCGACCTCTCCCCCCCTTGCGACTCGCCCGCCCCAGACCGCCGCGTGGCGCTCTCCCGGGCCCCCCGTCTTCACTTCGGGCATCAAGGAGTTGGCTACCGCCATGGAACCAAGACGGCGGCCAGAGTACAACCTCGACATCTTCGCCGACACTGCCTTTGTCAAGGATGTCGTCAAGGGTGCGTTCCGTCTTTATTTTTTTCGCGCTTTTTTTCTCTCTAGGTTCATGTTCTGAGTGACGGCGCAACCTTGTCACCCCACCACCCGGACTTCGCCGTGAACCAGCGTTGACATGCAAAACAGCAATCCTGCACACCATCTTCTTCCACCGCTACTTCACCTCAATATCTCCGCTCACACGCGACCTGCTCGACCTGACGTTACCCGCTATTGACGATGTCGATCTCGAGACGCTCATTGAGCAGAAGACGTTTGCGCTCGTACGCTCGATAGACAGTACCCACCAGCCCAGGGGCAGAGGCCAGATTGTCGTGCAGTTCTTCGAGAAGAAGAGGAGAAAGACGTATTTCTTTGGCAAGGCAGACGAGGACGTCTGCTGGGAGCAGTGGACGATTGACGTTACCCTCGCCCAGCCCCGAACTGAGACTGGTAGGGAGCAAGCAGCCCACGGCATTCGCGACCGGCAGATTCGCTAATCCAATCTACAGACGTGCTCAAAGTCCGCCGCGCCATGACCAAATCGCTCGAAAAAGCGGCGCACAAAATCATTGCCATCGTAAACCGAGACAAGGATCACATTCCTCCTATCACCACCACCGATGCCAACCCCTTTCCTTACCAGATTGTCGTCAATCCCAAGTCTGCTGAAAACGACTGGCGGCCCCGCATCGGCCTGTTCTAATCCAACATGACCTTGACCCACAAAGAAATCGCGACTGTATATACATATACACCATCTTGCACGACCCACGACTAAGGAGACGTTCAACACGAGTAGGATGTAATATTTGTCGCCCATGGCGACGCAAAAGAGACGGAAAAAGTCTTCGATCCACCTATCAGTCACATGTTCGACCACCGCGGCGTTTTGCGAACCCTTCATCTCCTTTTTCCCCTTCGCCGCCGCCACCACTACCAAAAGCTCCACTGTACAGTGTCCGCCATGTCGGCCAACCCCTATTTCTGACTAACTCGGGACCCGCCTCTGTTGAAGAGTCTCAAAGAACATGCGCGTTTGAATTTTTGATAATTGCTTGCTGCTATAGCTACACAAGATACCCCAATTCCCCAATGAAATTAAACTTTGCCAACACCATTTCCAAAATAGACTCCTGTTTGTGCATGCAATTCATAATCATTCATTCCTCTTCTCGGCCCACTCGACCCATCTCTTTACTACTTCGTCCACCTTCTTCACTCCCTCCCTGGTAGCCTCGACCTCGAACCATTCCTTGTGACTCTTGCCACACGCCTCACACTGCTTGATGACTCTCTGCTCACCCAGCTCGAGATGAATCAACCGCTCCACTCGATGCGCATGCGGCACTTTACGCACCGTGTCGGACCCGGGCCGCGACGCAGGCGACGGCCGCCCACTGCCCTGGTATGACGGCTGCCGAGAACCCGCAGGAGACGCTTTAGGCGAGGGCGTTGCGCTGGCCGAAGAGACATACGGATAGTACCGTACGAGCGAAAGACTGTATCCGCACTGCCGCGTCCACTCGTTCATTCTCCGATGCACATTGTTTGCACGTCCGATCTTGAGTAGAATCTTGTCTTTGCCGCCCGTTTCTTGCTGATTGGCGTCTCCGCTGCCCTGCCGCGACCGTGTGCTGCCGGAGGCTGGCTTCTTGACCGAGTACTGCCGCATCACGTCGGATGTGCGGCGGCGGCTCTGGTTGCCCTGACCTGACGACGGAGGCGCAAGCAGCGTCGACGCAGCGGATGAAGGTGCGGGCCCCGCTGCCTCTGGTGTTAGCCAGAAGATGTAAATGAAACCCTCTTCGTCGTGGGGGGAGATGGGCTTCGAGAGCTCGTTGAGAAGCGTAGAGGCTAGTTTGGGGGCCAGGGTCGTGGGAATGTAGCGGAGGAGCACGGCAGTTTCTGGGTCTGGGGCGCCAACTGTGGTTTTGTTCAGCGGGCGCGCAGCTTTTTCGCCTAGAGGCTTGCGTGCTGGTATATTGCTGCTTGGTGGGTTGGATGCAAGCGGTGGTCGGGACGAAGAGGGCGGTCTTGAGGCTTGCGAGCTGCTTCTTCTTCGAACCGGTCTCTGCGGCAATGGAGCTGCTGCTTGTGGTTGTGCTGTCCCATGCATGGGGGTCGCTACTTGCTGTGTCTCGGTCGCTGGTGGTTGTTGATCCGTTCTTCTCTTGTGCCGCACGACTTCGGTGTATTCTTCGTCTGCTGATCCACAGCATAAAGACGCCCAGAAACTCTTCTTTCTCTCTTGTGGTGGCGGTATAGATGGACGGTCCCTTCTTCTCTTTTCTGCCATTACGTCGCTGGGTACCGACATTAGAGGTCCCTCGACCGTATTCCAGGTGGGTGGCCTGTTGATCCGTCTTGGTGGTCGCGAACCAGAGCTTCTTCTCCCATGGGCATTGGTTCTCTTTTTTCGGGGATCCGCTTCATTTTGCTCTTCTATGTCGAGAACTCCGAGTCGTGCCACCAGCGTATCAATACTGCTCCTCTCTTTCAGCGGATACAATTGCGTGGCTGGTCCAGTAGATGCTTTTGCTGCCAGCGTCTCTGCTTGGTCTTTGTGCTGCCAGCAAAAATACGCCGCAGCGCCAATGTCCTCATCGCTGTTGTCGCCAGCAACAGACGTCACGGCGAGAACTCCATCGCCTTGCGGTTCCTTGGCGTCGATTGGTCGTCGACATGGTCTTCCAGATTTCGTGATGCCCTTGCACGTGGTCGCCGGGTTTCGTGAGTCAGAGCGAGGAAGAAGTGACTCTGGCGTTACTCCAGTAAACATGTTGGTATGTAGGGAAGTAGTTTTGCAAGTGGATGATGTTGGAGATTTAGTCTGCAACAAAAACCTGTATATTGCTGGCAGTGGAGCGCTTTGACGCGTGCATCACGGCGCGTCGATGTCACAGCCTCATTGCCTCACCAAGGAGCAAGTGGGCGCATGACTACAGAAGAAGAGCGGAGCGCAGGTGACGACAGAGAAGCCACTGTCGCCCGGGATTGCGGTGAGCCAGCGCATTATGAGCCAGCAGTCGTAGCGTACAGTGGGCGCGTAGCTAGAGCGAAAGGTGGGACTAGGTCGAATTGTGGCGGTGCAGGTGGCGCAGCACTGCTTCGAGGCAACGAGCACAGCCCGAACAAAATATGGACTTGCTATCCAAGGTCGGAAGAAGCATACTCATCAGTCCAGGCCTTTTTGTTCACCTTTCTGCATACCTGCGATTTTTTAACGATGATTCTGGTCTTGCCATTCTATGTCGTACCAAGTGCGAGAGGAAGCGTATATAGCTTTGAAGCCATTAGAGACAGTTTATAATCACGGACTCGTGTCGTTAAAAAAGGAGAGTATCATTGCAACCGAACACTTGGATGCGTGTCCAAGCACCGCGTGTGACTAATCCACACGTGATCATCTGTGCACTCAAGCAAACAGGAAGGCGCTCTTTCCCTCCGACCTCAGAAAGTGGACCACCCAAACATCACCACACACCAAATTCTCACGGTATCCAGTCGCCATAGCGCGTGTATGATACGATACAGCGTGAACCAAATGCAGCAAATGCTAAGACTGTCTTCAGGGCGTAGCATGGACCGTTCCTTCGCTCAACGAAGGCAGTCTGAGGCCAACTTCTTCATCCACATATTCCGGAGCCACGAAGACCACATGCTGCTGTTTTATCTTCTGAAATCAGTTCTTCATCATCTCCTACCATCTCTCATTCGCGCTCGCAACATGTCTCATGAGTCCGCCGCTTTTAATGTTATGCGACTCTCCTACACTCTTGACCATGTTATGAACGTCCTTCTCCCACGCGCTGTCAATTGAACTCAAACGCCATCACCGAATACTACAGTGACCATCTTGATGTCTCGAGGCGGCTGCTGCTCAATAAAAAGCCTGTGTCGCCGATTGAGTGCAAGGAATCTTTGAGGCTGAGAATGCCGACCTAACAGCATGCTCAAACCCTCGAATAACTAGCATTAGCAACGACTACGACGGCAGGGACACCTTCGAGATCCTTGCACGCTCGTGGCTCTGTGTCGTTGCGACACCGCTGACCTTGGGCTACATTCAACCAGCATATGGACACACGCTTCGCATGTTGATGTTAGCGGTGTTGCAGAAAGAGTTCAAGCCCGCAATACGCACTATCCTACGGAATCCCTAGGTGCATGCCGGTTAGCCTCTCTTTGAGAATATGATTGGCCACGTCGTCTGAAAATGTATTTGCCGAAGTGGGGCCCATTTCCGTTCGACCACGACTTCGAAGCACAGCTCGAAGGTAACTCTTTTTCGTGAATTATATATTTGGTTGTTTGTCCTTCCTCCATCGAACAACCAGTTCTTCCTTGATTTGGCTGTCAATCATCGACAGCATCGGTGGTTTAGTGGTAAAATTAGCCGTTGCCATCCATCTGTTCAACACAACGAGCAGCATGGCAGTTTCGGCTAGCCCCGGGTTCGATTCCCGGCCGATGCATTCTTTTTGACATTGCGGACAGCCAGGTCGGAGGTTGTGGAGCTGGTTTTTTGCTGTTTTGGTTGGCTCGGAAGACGCAGGACGACTTGACATGCGACAGACGTCTTTGGTAACCGCCTTGGGCTCCTGGGTACGGCTCACATCGATCTACAGAATTCTAGACATGACATTCTGACTGATTGGTCTGGACATATACACCCTGGGTCGATGAAACCGACCTGCCTTGGCGCGTGATGGAGGTGCATTCAACACGAGTCGGTAGCCAGTCGCAGCGCAGAACATTCTTTCACCCTGTTACGCAGAGTACGGCGAGAAGCAAGATAGCCGGCACAATGTGATCCGTTAGGGAACTGTGTCAGCAACAAAAATGATATGACCGCAACAAAGTCGCAAAAGGCGACTTCACCAGGCCAGAACCACAAGCTCATCACATCTTGCAGCAGTATTATATTGACAAAGATAAGGGGGACAGACATGTGTGGCCACTTGTATTCGGGCCTACGCGTATGTTTTGTATCCTTCGCACACACCACGCACCTCTCAGTCTGGAACAGCAATGGTTACTAACTGCGAATTCATGGGCGCGATAAGCTAGGCCAAGACGGAATTCTGCCATCTATGTTGTTCTAACGAATATCGCGGCAAGTCAGCGGAGCTGGTCCAGGTTGTCATCGGACATTCTATCCCTGTCATTCTGGGGTATTAACACCCCCTAGTGCGCTAAGTGGTGATGCGGTACTTCTTTCCGGCACGGCATAACGTGTCTCGGTCCTACTCACCACGCATCCATTTGTCAGCACCGTACGTGTCTTTCCATAGCGGATTAACGAAAAAGTCGAGTCGTCTAAGTGTATCCGCGCGTATAAGGAAACAAACTAGATGATACGTCTGATTTGCATAGCGCATCGCTTGACATCCTTGAATGGACCCTGCACTAAACCCGTTATCGAAGGTCCATGCGACTTGCGCTAGATAGCTACAATAGCGCCTCGCAGCAACACCCCGCTTGGTACGGTAGGGGAATGCGGAATTATTGACACATGTATAAATCTATTTGTACGATGATAAAAGGCAGCGTAGCCCTCTCCGTTGGAGGAGAGATTCAATTCCTTGATATCTCTCTTGTTTATACCATATTTGACCGTGGAAGTAGAAAGATTCATAGATACTTGATACATCATGGCGGTTCATCCATTCAAGATCCTCAGCGCAGAGGAGATACGCATTGCGCGTGACACCGTCCTCTCCCTTCACAAAGACACTGTTGTCGAGTTTCGAGAAATCTTCCTGCAAGAACCAAATAAAGAGATGATGAAGCAGTACCTCGAACTCGAGCACGCTGCCAAGCCGGGCCTTTCCCCAGCATCTAAGCGACCACCGAGATTGGCAAAGTGCCATTACGACGTGATTGGATCCGACAAAATCCCCCGGTACAACGAGTCGATCATCGATGTCGAGCAAAAGCAGAGGGTCCGTCACGAGACTTTCACCGGTGAGATTCAGCCTAGCTTGTCTCTATGGGAATTCGATCACCTCGTTGCCGCGTGCAAGGAGAGTCAGATGTTCAAAGAGGCCGTTGCTGAGTTCCAATTGCCCGATGGATTTGAACTAGTTATTGAGCCATGGTATGATGCCTCTTTCCTCTGAGCTCTTTTCCCCCTCTCGATACTAATTATCACAGGCCATATGGCCCAGTCGAGGATGACCAGGAGCCCCTCAGATACTTCCAAGGCCTCTGCTTTGCCCAAGATATGAGGAATGGAAACCCAGACTCCAACTTCTACGCATATCCGTTGCCCATCAGCCCAATCATGGACGCCAAAACAAGGAAAATCGTTCGTGTCAACCGCTTGGCTACTGGTGGAAAGGGCGACAGCCTTACAGGCCAAACATGCTCTCCGCGCATTCTTGATCATTGCGAAGAAGCCGAATATGTTCCCGAGATGGTCAAGGGTGGACTCCGTGAGGATGTCAAGCCCATCGACATCTTACAGCCAGAAGGTCCCTCATTCAAGGTTACCGACGAATCATTGGTCGAGTGGCAAAAGTGGAGCTTCAGGGTATCCTTCAACGGCCGTGAAGGAGCTGTTCTGCACGATGTCCACTACGATGGAAGAAGCATCATGTACCGTATGAGCATCAGCGAGATGACGGTGCCCTATGCGGATGCCCGTCCCGGCTACCAACGCAAGCAGGCTTTTGACTTTGGCGATGGAGGTGCCGGAAACTGCGCCAACAATCTTTCTCTCGGCTGTGACTGCCTGGGTGTTATCAAGTACTTTGACGCTGTCACTGTGAACGCCAAGGGTGAGCCGGTCGAACATCCCAACGTCATCTGTCTCCATGAGCAAGACAACGGTATTGGCTGGAAGCATAGTAAGTAATCGAAAAGCATGAAATATCCTAACGCTCACTAACATTATATAGCCAACTGGCGAACCGGACGCGCTGTAGTGACGCGAATGCGCGAGCTTGTCGTCCAATTTATCATCACACTCGCTAATTACGAATACATTTTTGCCTACAAGTTTGATACCGCCGGTGGCATTACCATCGAGACTCGTGCCACAGGTATCGTCTCAGTCGTCAATATCGACGCAGGCAAGACCTCCGACTACGGCAACGTCGTCGCCAACGGCGTCCTCGCTCAAAACCACCAGCACATCTTCGCCATCCGCTTGGACCCGGCCATCGACGGCCACAAAAACACTGTCGTCTACGAGGAGTCTCACACAGCCCCTTGGAACAAAGAAACCAACCCCAACGGCAACTGGTACGAGATCCGCAAGACAGTCGTTGAAAAGTCCACCGGTCTCGACGCTAACCCGGCCGACCACCGCGTCTTCAAAATCATCAACCCCGAAAAGAAGAATCCCAAGTCGGGGAACCCAGTTGCATACAAGTTTGCGCCACTGCCGACGCAAAAGCTGCTCGCGGCAAAGGGCAGCATACAGTCGAACCGCGCTCTCTTCACCAACCACCACGTCTGGGTGACAAAGTACCGCGACGACGAACTCTACGCCGGCGGCCGCTTCACCATGCAGAGCCAGCTGGAAAAGGGCGGCGTGTACGACATGGCTGCGCGCAACGACGACGTCAGGAACGAAGATGTCGTCCTCTGGAATGTGTTTGGCTTGACACATAACCCCAGGTAAGTTCATTTCTAAACCCACATATATCTTTTACACAGGAATAATTACTAACGGCCCGAACAGAGTCGAAGACTGGCCCGTTATGCCCGTAGAAATCCACCAGATCCAATACAAGCCCAGCGACTTTTTCGATCGCAACCCTGCCATCGATGTGCCTAACACCAAGAACAGCTCCTCAGTTCTGGTAGGCAAGGATGGCTGCTGCGGAGGAAAGCTGTAGGTGGAGAGTGAGGAACGAATAGGACGTCTTTTTTTTTTTTACTTGGGAGTAATGTTTGTTGGTATTCTCAGAGCGCATAGGCATTTGGTGTTGTGTTTTTCCCTCCTCCATGACCTCTGGCTCTTTTTTGAGGGGTAAATATGTGTATGAGTAAATGATTAAGCCTGAGACAGGAACTTGAATGTATATGCATGAACAGTGTAAAATCTTTTTGACGGCAGTAGTGACGTGAGATTTTTGTTGTCAATACTCGATACGTCTTGTCGCTCAAGCTCATTGAGGAATTAGCGATCGGCGGTTCATTACATAGTTATATCTTCTTGTCCATGGAAAACTAGCAAAGTACAACCTACGACACGAAACGCATTGCTTGATGCAAAAAGAAAAGGAAATAAGAATAAACACGAAAAAGATTGAAACACTCTCTCGCGACACACAGCACTGCTGTGCAAAAGTGGTATTCCCTATGCAGCTCTACGATACGAAGATTTTGAAAAAGACGAAGAAACGAAACTAGTGCTCAAAAACGGCAAGCCAAAAACCCCCTACCCCAATGGTCCGTTATACGCCAGTGCCTTTTCCACAACATTGTACTAGGACACACCAATATTTACATGGCCCAAGCGCCGGTGACGGCGTTCAGAGCACCGTCGACAGCTTCTTCGAGCGTCTCGACTCGAAGTCTAAGCGTGCGGTTTTCCTCTCGCTCTTTAGCTAGGCGGCCCCACACGGCGGATTGAGCACCACCTTCGCAGTTGGCACATCCCCATCCACCCCGTGCAATGTCTACTTTCTCCTGTGTATTTGTCTTTTGTGTTGATGCAAGCTTCTTGCTCTTGGGTGTGCTATCATGGATGTCGGCGTCGAGTACGGAGGTGCGGTCGGTGGCAGTTGGGCTCATGCAGGCGCCTGAGACGACGCTTGCTCCGTCAGTCTCCGTCTCCGACTCGAAGCCAGAATCGACGCTCAGTCCAGAGCCAGAGACGCGGTTGTGTCGTCGGACAGCAGTGTCCTGGCATGAAGCGTGCTCGCACTGCGCGGAGCTGCGGATGAGGGCAAGATTCCTCTTGCGGGCCGCCTCTTCCTCTTGTCTTGCTCGTCGCTCAAATGCTAGGTCTTCCATGAGCGACCGCATCTGCTCGTCCTGCTCGTCGGCTCGCCTGGCCATGGTCTCAAGTTGCATCTTGAGGTGGCGGGCGCGTGTCTCGGCCTCGTCGAGCTCATCCTCCTGGGCGCTCTGTTCTGAGTGCGCATCCACCAAAGCGGTGGACAGTTTACGATAGGCCGTTTGGTAACGTGACAGTAGTGCTTCGGCGTTGGTGAGCAGATCGTGGAACGATGAGGCAGCGAGAGGGTCGGCGGGGCCATGTGGGAAGAGAGCTTGTGAAATGTTGAGGTTCAGCAGCTCATCATCGGGGTTGTGATATGTGGGGGACTGTTGTGGGGGAGGTACTGCGGCATTCTTCTGGGTCTTGAGCAGCCAGGCGAATTTGCTGCTTGCGGTTGGCTGGCTCGGGGGCTTAGTCTGTGGCTGCGTGGCGGCCGCGGGCTGGGGGCTCTCAGAAGCACCCCTGGTAAGCGATGAACCGCGGTTGAAGATGTTGGCCATCATATTGCCCCTCTCCTCTTCCTCTTCTTCAGACTCGGATTCCGAGTCGTACTCTTCTCCAGATGCCGATTCCGAGTCGGAATAGTCGTCGTGCTGCGAGGCACCCGACTTGATGGAGGCGGAAGAGCCAGCGAACCAGTTCTGGATGGCCCTGATCTTGGGTTGGCTGGCACTGGATTCGATGGCTCCTCTCGAGGGGATAAAACTGGCGAGGGACTTTGAGGGTGAAGATGCGCGTGAAGTATGCTGCTGGATGGTCGAGGTGGCGCGATTGAAGTTGTCAAAGATGGTACCCGTCAGTGTACGCTGGTGAGTGCTGCGACCTGACCTGGGGAAGTCGTCCAGCGGGGAAGGGGCGTGGGGGTCGTAGGCTGTGACCGAGGTGGGAGTCAGGGCGCAAGGTGGTGGTTGAAGGCCGGTGATGTCGACGTCGTCAAAGGCACGCGCGTCATGCTCGGGCAGAGGGGACGACTGTTTCCGGGCGTGGTATGGCTGCACTGTTACCGCGCGTTGGGGGCCATGGGCAGCATAAGGAGGCTGAGAGGGCTGTGGCAGCTCGCCATCACGGGATAGATTGCGGCTCATAGCGGCGGACTGGAGCTAAATGTTTGGCGTCGGGTGGGGAATGTTGATAACGGCGGTAATTGGGCCCGGATCGGCAGCACGAGATATAAGGGACCCGGCGTGAAACGCTATTCCGAATCTTTGCGTGCCGGTCGAGGATGAGGGCAGCGGGCAGCCCGGGCGAGGGCTGTGGATAGGGCCGATGAGGGACAGAGGGTCGAGGCGGAGAGTAAACGAGGGACGAGGGTGGGGTAGCGTGCAGCAGCAACAGCAGCA
>JAODYC010000107.1:22864-41435 GCA_026262405.1 Curvularia hawaiiensis | reverse complement strand
CTACTACTCCTACTACTACACCACACATGCAGCACCAAGGGCCATGATCCATCCTCGCGCTTGGCACATGGACTCCACCACCCGCCTCTTGCTTACCGCCATCTCTCTCCTGGCTCGACTCGACTACTGCCGGCTACTTCTGGTCCAGCCAGTGCGCCACTTCTGAAGTGCCCCATCGCTCAGTCCCGTCGTCTGGCAGCACCACCCACGGCGCTTTCTCCCGAAGAAAAATGTGCTGGACGACCTTGGGCGTAGTCGGCGTTTTGAGACTTTGCAAGTCGACCGTCGACATGCACAGGCCAATACCGTCAGGGTCCGAAGGGTAAGTCATGGTGATCGGAGCCCCGCAGCCTGAGCAAAACGTGCGCTCGGCAACGCTCGATAGCCGGAGACTCGTACGCGTCGCCTCGTGGGTAAACTTGAGATCCTTCAACGGCACATGTGTAAACGGGAGGAAGCCAGAGCCTGACACCTGTTGACACGCCCGGCAATGGCACAGCGTGATATCTGAGGGTGCCGCGCTCGATGTGTACTGTACCCCGCCACAGCGGCACCCGCCCTTGAAGACGACATCGTCGTTGACCATTTGTGGAACATATCTCGACCCGTCGGCAGCTTCAATGTCGCGTCAGTTCTCCATTGGCTCATTCCCAGCCCATGTGTTACTTACGTCTTCGCGCTATGCCCAGAAACACAGCATCCACCTCCTCCACTTTGCCGTCTATCGCTAGCTTTTCCCACTCTTCTTTGTAAATCCCTTGGGCTTTTCTCCGGATGTCGTTGTTTGCAAACGTTCGCGCGACGTCTTTGACAATGACATTTTCAACAAAAAAATCATCCCACTGCTCCATGTCGTAGAATCGCCTACCATAGCCCGCTTGGTTTTCCACGGTGAGCACTTGCTCCACTTCTAGGCCTGCCGACTCCATGGCATTCTTCAGCGTGTCCTCTGATTTGCTCCATGACCGGTTGTATCCGATCGGTAGTTCCAGTCTTCGGGCCACCCGTTCCAGAACCATACCAGACACCAAATTTCTCGGGTGCGTTGCATCCATTGCCATGACCCCTCCAGGCTTCAAGAACCCCGACCAGTGTTCAATCGCAGCCTTGGGGTCAGGAAACAGGACCAGCGCAGAAGCTACTGTGATAACGTCAAACTGCCTTCCCTTGAGCTCTTCCGTCTCATCCAAGTGTAACACGTCGCCCTTGATAAACGTCGTGTTTGCATACTTGTCTCCCCCTTGGCTCTTTCTATGCGTAGCCACGGCAAGCATACTAGGCGTTACATCAACGCCTACAACCTGTCCTTCTGGCCCCACTGCCTCGGCTTCGCGGAACGTGAGGAGTCCGGTCCCGCATGCTAGATCCAGCACGTGTTGGCCTGGCTGTATGTCAAGATATGTCATGAATCTTCTGGTAAAGTCGTTGTGCCATGTAGCGTCGTAATCCCATGATTTTGAATCGTAGAACCGTATAGCGTCGGCTGCCTGTCGTTCGCCCGTCATCTTGACTGACTCCAGGATTTTGTTCTGTCGAGAATGGGCGTACTCTCTTGCCGACGTAGATATAGATAATGCGTCGAGTGTGACAGCCAATGACGTGCGGGCGGCGGCGGCTTGGTAAGCTTGCTGCTCCTTTGCTTTGGATGTATCCAGTTAGATTGCACCGTATGCTTCCTTCTCCTTCTCCTCGAAGCTAGCTATACAATTATACAGCAGCTTTGCTACGTAGATCCTCGTGGTACACCAGACTTCCATGTCTTCTCCAATTGTTCTTATGTACAGATTTAGATGCGCGTATGCGAAACAGCCGATTGAGCATGAGAGGGGTGCCGAAGTCCAAAGCTGCCACTAGCACTGGAATCGGTAAGCGCCACTGGGTGGTCCTCTCTCGCCCTTCGATCCCTCCTCTACCCGTTAACACATTCTGCTTCTAACATCTTACGTGGTACCAAGCAACTAATCACAATGACCTAGGAGGTATTCTGACGCCATCGCATTGGCTCATTGTTGTATCTTAATCGGCACTAACAGGGCCGCATCAGCCGCCGTTAAGGTTACAACGAGAGATCCTATGCCATACGATACATCTAGACTATCAGATGACCTAGATTTGTATTTCATCATACTCCGCAGAACCACGATTCCAACCGAGTAGTATGCTGCCGGAAAAACCATATGCTCACGACAGGCTAAACGGCATTTCAACCCACTGCCCCACTGCACCCCACAACGTCATGGAGAGCCGGCGTCAAGACATCCACCAGCCCTTAAGAGCGAGCCAAGGCTCGTAGAGTACACATGGCGCCTGGAGTCCAATCAACCAACATCTAGTGACAAGTTATCCTTTAGAAACCCTGACAGAATGCTCCGCAAACTGCACAGCATCCAGACCGGCCTTATACAACCGACTCTGACTATGCTTCAATCGGAGGCACCACCGCCTAACAAGGATTATTGTCCCAGGGTATTAAAGTAAGAGGCCTCCCCCTCGCGGCTCAAGGGAATCTTTTTATCCCAATGGACGGCCCCAATTAACGACAGGCAATTTCTCCATTGTCTCACATCAGCATGGCAGGAGATACAACACGAACTCGACTGCACGGCAGTCATGCTACGCGACTTGATGATCTACATAGCTTCATTTGGGGAAACATCTCAGTGCGGGGACATGGGACACTTGTGGAGAAGACGGTCACTATATAAAGATCAGTCGCTCCTATATTCTGCATTCGGATATGCAGTCTCCATCAACCGGCTCACTATGAAATACTCAATCGTCCTTCCGCTTCTCTCCTGTACCGTGCTTGCAACACCTCTCCTTCAGCAACGTCAGGAGGGAACATGCTCCGTCCCAACTACTTTCCCAACCACTACCAATGCCAAACTACCAAATCCATTCAAGTTCTTTGATGGAAGGTCAGTCGTGACTAAAGCAGATTTTGCTTGCAAGAATAAAGAGGTCAGCGCTGCTATGCAGAATCAAGAGCTTGGTGATTTCCCCAAAAAGCCTTCTACCGTCACTGCTAGCTTCTCGGGGTCCACGCTCTCCATTACTTCCAGCGAGGGCGGAAAATCTGTCTCGTTCTCTGTCTCGATTAAGAAGCCTAACGGAAGCGGTCCCTTCCCTGCCATCATCGCCTATGGTGCTCCCAGCATCCCAATTCCCAGCCAGGTCGCGACCATCACCTTCAACAACGACGAAATTGCCCAACAGCAAGGCCAGAACAGTCGAGGAAAGGGCAAGTTCTATGATCTCTACGGTTCCAGCCACAGTGCTGGTGCCCTCACTGCATGGGCCTGGGGCGTGGATCGTATCATGGATGCTCTCGAGGCAACTCCTGCTGCTGGCATTGATCCTAAGCGCGTTGGGGTTACAGGATGCTCACGCAACGGCAAGGGCGCTTTTGTCGCTGCCGCTCTTGTTGACCGTATTGCTCTTGGTCTACCACAAGAGTCTGGGTCTGGCGGGGCTGCCTGCTGGCGTATTTCCGATTCAGAGAAAGCAAAGGGCAAGAATATCCAGACGTCTAGCCAGATTGTTGGCGAAAATGTGTGGTTCTCGCCCAGATTCAATGCATTCAGCACGCGGTCTAATACCCTCGCTACCGACCATCATCAGCTCGCCGGAATGGTTGCTCCTCGCGGTTTGCTTGTTATAGAGAACGAGATCGACTGGCTGGGTCCTGTTGCCACTACCGCTTGCATGAAGGCTGGTCGCCTCATCTACAAGGCTCTCGGCGTTCCGGACAATATGGGTTTTACAGGCTCGGGCAACCACAACCACTGCCAGTTTCCGTCCAATCAGCAGGCTGATCTCACTGCCTTCATCAACAAATTCCTACTCAATCAGAGCGCCAACACTGCTAATATTGAAAAAGGCCCTTCTGGTGCGGATGCTGCAACGTATATTGACTGGACTACGCCTACGCTGAGTTAGGATGCCTGGTGGTATGATCAAAAAGGGACGCAATCTTAGATGACTGGGGCTGAGGTATACACATATATGTATATGCACGTTGCAAGGGTAGATAGTTAAGCTATGACGTTTGAAAAGCTAGCAGTCCTCGCAAAGCCAAAATGCCGGACACCAAGGCTCTGGTCAGCTGCAATGTCCGAAGCATGGGGATAAGCAGCGCGTCTTGGCATACGCCTCGGACGGGGAGGGACACTGAATGCAAAAGAAAAAAAACCAAAACTTGTATGATTCTTTGCACGAGCGTTACTTAGAGCTGAGTGGACAGACGACAGTGTGCACTGTGACTCCGATTGTTGCGCAGACGAAATTTCGACTGCTCACCACCAAGGCTGCTCCTTTTGGTGAAGTGGCGACGATGGAGCTGATAGGAGACAGAGACGCACAGAAAACACGCAGGGGGCCCCATGAGCAAAAACGCTGCCCATTCCAGGCCAGTGGAGGGCGTAACGACAGGTTCAAAGCTGGCTGGACCGTGGTAGCAGGCTTGGAGGGGTCATGGACGTGGCACTCCACTCGTTCCTTGCGTCTCCGAAGCGGTGGCTCATTTCGGCACTAGCCCACGTCAAGCGCGTTGTTTGTCTTCAACCCCACAACAACGTCGTGCAGTGAGCGAGAGCGAGGACGAGGCGGTTGAGACAAAGTCGAAAAGTCGCAGCGACGCCCTCTCCATGTCCCTGGCGGCCGCCTCCCACCCATACGCTCATCACATGACACCTGCCAAGCCGCTAACTCCTTTGCGCGCGGACAAACGCTCAGGCTAGAGAGACCTCGCAGACGTTCACCACCCTTCCCGATATCACCCAGACTTGCGCCCGCATCTCAACACCCCCGCAACACGTTGTTCCCGACGCGTAGAGCGGTCCCTGGCACTTTCTGAGTGCGCCCGCGTCCTCGCCACCCGCTACACGCAAATTGCGCGTTCGCCTTCAGCCTCCTTGAACGACGCGACTCTGCGACGGGCGGACTCCCGAGAGTCTTTCATCGGCCTCATCCTCAAAAGGCCCATCTGCCACCACCACTCCGCCCGATAATGTCATAGAAGATCGCTACGCGCGCCACAGTACACCCTCCGACACTCGCTCCCTCATACCTTGCGCGATCCCCCGACTCCCTAGACCACGTGCGGCGACCGCGTCTGAGAGTTGGCATCTTCTCCATCACCCGCCCATTGCGCATTTGCACAAACACCCCGATTCAAGCCCGCCATGGCTTCCGTCCAATCTAATCCAGATATGCCGGGCCAGGGCCAGCTACCTGCTAACATTACCCGGGAGCAGATTCAGCATGTCTTCCAGGTACGTACCCGACCCGTGACAGCTCTGGCCCTGCCAGACGTCGCACTAGCACCTCATCTCAACTAACATGGCCTCTAGCGCTACACCGCGATGAAGCAACAAGGCGTCTCCGAGTCCAACCCCGAGTTTATCAAGGCGCGCAACCTCCTCACAATGGTTCAGAAACAGAACCAGTATCAGCAGCAACAGAAGATGCTCCGACAACAGCAGATGCAGCAGCGTCAACAAGGCCAAGTGGATACACAGGCTGCGCTACAAAATGGCGCTGCAACGCCAATGTCAAACGGCGCAAAGCCGGTTGCGCCTGTTGATGGGAAACCTGCAGCGTCCACGCCAGCCTCAACGGGACCATCGTCTACAATGCAAATTGCGACTGCTGGAGGACAGGCCCCTTCGACTGATGGACAAACTCCCACGTCAGCCAGCAGTGCTTCGATGGCCCTGTCAAAGGACCAGCTTTTGATGCTGCGTGCTCAGATTGGAGCCTTCAAACACCTCTCTAAAGGACTCCCTCTACCTTCGAATATGCAGCAGCAAATCTTTGGTCATCACCAGTCGAAAAAGCCTCAGAACGCGACCGAAGCTGTGGCAGCTGCTTCTCAGATGCTCGACAACGCGACTCGCGCAGGCAGCACCTCAAGCGCAGCAGGTGGCGCTGTGCAAGAGACTCGCACTCTGCCTCGTCTTCCCGATACCTTCATCGACCCCTGGAGTAGCGAAGTCTTCCGTGATGTAAACTACATCTCCCACACCCAGCGCAAGAACCGACCTTACCTCGCGACAATTATGCCCCAAGGTGTAGACATTGATGCTGTACAGCAGAGCATGGAGGAAATGCGCAAGGAGCGCGAAATCCTGCTCTATAACCGTCTCACAGCGAGGAAGGCAGAGCTGGAAAAGATGCATGCAAACATCGGCTCATGGGATACCAGCAAGACTGACACCCCTGAAGACGACGGAAAGGTCAAGCTGGCTCTTGTCATTGAGCAGAAGAAGTTGAATCTGCTTGAGAAACAAAGAAAGCTGCGGAGAGAAATCGCCCAACAAATGATCCACGCTGACAACCTCGCCATGACTGCAAACCGAACTGTCTACCGTCGCCTCAAGAAGCAATCGATGCGCGAAGCACGCCTCACTGAGAAGCTCGAGAAGCAGCAACGTGATGCGCGCGAGACCAAGGAAAAGAAGAAGCACCACGAGTTCATCGATGCCATCCGGAAGCACCGTACAGAACTACAGGAGGCTGGCGCGGCTCAGCGAATGCGTCTACAGAAGCTCGGCCGTACCATGGTTTCGACACACCAGAATATTGAGAAGGAAGAGCAGAAGCGTATCGAGCGAACCGCTAAGCAACGTCTGCAGGCGCTCAAGTCTAACGATGAAGAGACTTATCTTAAGCTTTTGGGTCAAGCCAAGGACACTCGTATCTCGCACCTTCTGAAACAGACCGACGGATTCTTGAAGCAGCTTGCCAACTCTGTCAAAGCGCAGCAGCGATCTGCAAACAATGTATACGAGCCCGAGGAAGAAAGCAGCAGCGATGACTCTGACGAAGAGGATGGTCCCAACAAGAAGAAGACTGACTACTACGAAATTGCTCACCGCATCAAGGAGGAGGTCACAGAGCAGGCTACCAACTTGGTCGGAGGTACTCTGAAGGAATACCAGCTCAAGGGTTTGCAATGGATGATATCGCTATACAACAACAACTTGAACGGAATCCTTGCAGACGAAATGGGTCTTGGTAAAACTATTCAGACGATCAGTTTGATCACCTACCTTATCGAGAAGAAGCGACAACCTGGCCCTTATCTCGTCATCGTTCCACTTAGTACGCTTACCAACTGGACCAACGAGTTCGAGAAGTGGGCGCCAAGCGTCAGCAAGATTGTTTACAAGGGTCCTCCCAACACGCGTAAACAATACCAGCAGCAAATTCGCTGGGGACAGTTCCAGGTTCTGCTTACTACGTACGAGTTCATCATCAAGGACCGACCAATTCTTAGTAAAATCAAGTGGGTCCACATGATTGTTGACGAAGGTCACCGTATGAAGAACGCTGGTTCGAAGCTCAGCATGACCATCACACAGTACTACTCGACGCGCTATCGACTCATTCTGACAGGTACGCCGCTGCAGAACAACCTGACAGAACTGTGGGCCATGCTCAACTTTGTTCTTCCCAATATCTTCAAGTCGGCTGCATCGTTTGATGAATGGTTCAATACGCCTTTCGCGAATACCGGAGGTCAAGATAAGATGGAGCTCACTGAAGAAGAGCAGTTGCTCGTTATTCGTCGTCTGCATAAGGTTCTTAGGCCATTCCTGCTCCGTCGTCTCAAGCGTGATGTCGAAAAGGACCTTCCCGACAAGACAGAGCGTGTGATCAAGTGCAACTTCTCCACTCTTCAGGCGAAGCTGTACAAACAACTTGTCACCCACAACCGCCTCATGGTCAGCGATGGCAAAGGTGGAAAGACTGGTATGCGTGGTTTGAGCAACATGCTTATGCAGCTGCGAAAACTGTGTAACCATCCTTTCGTCTTTGAAGAGGTCGAGGATGTCATGAACCCTACCAAGGGCACCAACGATCTCCTGTGGCGTTCGGCTGGTAAATTCGAGCTTCTTGACCGAATTCTGCCCAAGTTCCAAGCTACTGGCCATCGTGTCCTGATGTTTTTCCAAATGACACAAATCATGAACATCATGGAGGACTACCTGCGGCTCCGAGGCATGCAATATCTGCGGTTGGACGGAGCAACCAAAGCAGACGATCGTTCAGACTTGCTGAGGCTGTTCAACGCACCCGACTCCCCCTATTTCTGTTTCCTGTTGTCCACGCGTGCTGGTGGTCTTGGACTTAACCTCCAGACTGCTGATACCGTCATCATCTACGACTCTGATTGGAATCCTCACCAGGATTTGCAAGCCCAGGATCGTGCCCATCGTATCGGTCAGAAAAACGAGGTTCGCATTCTGCGTTTGATCACATCCAACTCGGTTGAAGAGAAGATTCTCGAGCGAGCCAATTACAAGCTTGACATGGACGGCAAGGTTATTCAAGCCGGTAAATTCGACAACAAATCCAAGGATGATGAACGAGACGCTATGTTGCGTATCATGTTGGAGTCTGCCGAAGCTGCCGAGAGTCTCGAACAAGAGGAAATGGATGACGATGACCTGAACCAAATCATGATGCGACACGAGGATGAGCTCAAGGTCTTCCAAGAGATGGATCGAAAGCGCATTGCTGAAGATCCTTATGGCCCTGGTAAACCTCTCGGTCGTTTGATTGGTGAGAGCGAGCTGCCAGACATCTACTTGAACGAGGAAGCACCCATAGTTGATGAGAAAGACGACACGCCCGCTGGCCGTGGTGCTCGAGAGCGTACACGCGTCAAGTACGATGACGGCCTTACTGAAGAGCAATGGCTGGAGGCTGTCGACAACGACGACGACACCATCGAAGCTGCTATTGCTCGTAAAGAGGCGAAGATGGCCAAGCGGGGTAGGAATAAGGGTTCGCGAGGTGACGAAGAGTCGCCGGCACCATCACGTGCCAGCTCAGAGGAGCCTGCGCCCAAAAAGCGTGGCCGTAAGCCCAAGGCAGAGAAACGCAAAGCGGATGATGCCTCGCTCGATGCTGATCCCGCACCACGGAAACGCGGACGGCCCGCGCCTACCAAGGACACGCTGCAACCCGAGCAGCGAGCGTCGCTTCAGAAGATCGTTAACATCGTCTATGAAGCTCTTAATGACCTCGAAGAGGAGTCCTCGGATCCCAGCATTCCAAACCGCGGTATCATCGACCCCTTCATCGAGTTACCAGACCGGTTTGATTACCCAGACTACTACCAACTCATCAAAAATCCCATCTGTATGAAGCAGATTGAGAAGAAGATCAACAAGAAGGAGTACCAGTCTGTGAAGCAATTCCGTCAAGATCTGGGCCTGCTGTGCAATAACTGCCGCACCTACAATGAGGATACATCATTACTCTTCCAAGATGCCAACCTCATTGAGCAGACTACACTCGACAAGCTAAAAGAGGCAACGGCGGACTATCCTGAGTGGCAAGATTATGACGATGGCAATAGTGCACAGGGTGGGCTCAGTACGGCAATGACAAGCGCAGTCGGTACACCACGGGCTGGAACTTGAGAAAAGTAGTAAGTTGCACCTGCGCACGATGAATTTCCTCTTCGGGACACCTGGCTGACTTTTCCTCCTTCAGATGAGATGAGGCATAGTTTTTCCCATAGAACGGCTACGGCTTTGGTTCGCTTCACAAGCGTTTCGAGCCAGTTTTGTCTCTTTTTTGTGCATCTTCTCTCCATGTCGTTACTTTTTTTTTCGGGCACCTTCCCGCGCGTGTACAGTTTGCAAAGGATCTGGGGAGACAACAAACAAACAAAAAATCACATGTGACAAAGAGCAAAGAAGAAGTGTTGCAGGCAAGTCTGATTGCGCTAAACACGTGTTTTTCTTTTCTTTCACACTTTTTTTTTGCACGAGAACAGGCGCAGCTTTTTTTCGAGTTCATTAGGGGGATAAAGGATGGCTCTTGATACGCTTGATTGAGTGACATGATTCAAGGGGTTTTGGGAGACTGCTTTCTCTTCAATGGGAGTTTCTGATTTGCATGGCTACCGTAGCTTGTTTTATTTCTCTTTTTAAACACCCCAAAGCTAGTTTTGTAGCCCTCTATTTGGACCGTAAAGGCTTAGGCTGTTAGGTTCTAGAGTGAAGAGGAGAATGTACTATATCCGTAATCATTGTGGAATGGTCTTGTGTGAGTACGTATGAGTACGTGTGAGCAATTCTCGTGCTGTGTCTATGCAATAAACATTCAAAGCCTCCATACGACATGGATATAACATGTCAAGCGCAGCAGGTTATGATTGCTGTGCATTGTTCCACTTTACGCAGTCTTCGAACTTGACGCTGGAGCCGCCAAATATGTCCAAGGCGCTCCCAATGGTAAGATCGACCTTGCCGTCACTGAGCTTCTTCACTAGCTCAAGGTCCTCGATTGAGCGACCTCCTCCAGCATATGTGACGGGTATACTGCACCACTCTGCTAGCTTAGCGACAAGCTCATGGTCAATGCCTCGCTGCAGGCCTTCAACATCGGCGGCATGGATAAGAAACTCGGAGCAGTAGGGTTCGAGGAGTGATATCGACTCTGTAGTTTCGAGTTAGATACAAATAGAGCGATTGGGCTTAGGGAATTAAGATGAGACCTTTGTTCAGCTCAAAGTCGGTGATGGTCTGCCACTTGTTGGTAGCGACGAACCACTTGTCGTCTTTCCTTCGGCATGAGAGATCAATGACAAGTTTTGATTTGTCGTTTCCAAGGGCGCGTAGGACGGCTTGAAGGTGGTCCACGGAGAAACTTGATGAGGGGAAAAGATACGACGTTATGATCACCTACTGCGCCTTCATTAGCACTCACACATACTGTGACCTCTGGTGAACCACGCCCATGAAGCTCACCTTATCCGCACCCTTCTCAATCCACTCTGCAGCGTTCTTCTCTGTGATCCCTCCGCCCACTTGCATGCCGCCTTTCCACGCCTCGAGTGCTTCCTGCGCTGCTTGCTCGTTGCCGGGGCCGAGCATAATGACGTGCGCGCCAGCCAAGGCATGCTGCCTGTACAAGTCGGCGTAGTATGCTGAGGGATGTGAGGATGTCCAATTGGTTTTCAGCTCGTCAGGGGCTGTGGTGCTGAGCGTGCCACCAACAATTTGCTTGACGCTGCCGGCGTGCAGGTCGATACAGGGGCGAAAGCGTGTCATGTTTGCGTTTACGGGCAGCCAGAGAAAGATTGAACATGTAGAGATAGGCGTTGCGGGGGAGGGGCTACAACGCCGGAGGTCCGAGCTGATTTCGACGCTAAGAACTTCCCATGCTTGAAACTTTTTGGCGATCGCGTCGCATTGCCATCACTACCTCGCAGAGCCAAACAACAACGGCACAACCACTCGATTATGGCTCCCGCACTCGGAAAGCGAAAGCGTGTTACGCGCGCAGAACTCGAGCAAGCATCGCGGTCACCCTCGCCTTCGTCAGGCTCGAGCGAGGATTCTGAAAAGGAAGACCTCCAGGCGGTATTCCGGCGCGCGTTCGAAGCAAAGTTCAAGCCTCTGCCGACAGAGCCTAAGAGACCTAAGATAGAAGAGCTTCCCGTACAAGAGGGCGAACCCGAGGAGGAAGAGTCAGACTGGTCAGGCATCAGCGATGACGAAAATCAAGTCGAAGTAATCGAATACCACGACCCACGGCGCGAAGCTGAAGACGTCGGCAATGAGCGCGTAGAAATGAAAGCCTTCATGTCCTCGAAACCACCTTCGTCAGCCAACGCATCCTCAAGCAATGCACCAGCATCTCAAAAGAAAAAGAAGAAAGACGACGCGGACGACGACACAACCGAAGCTACAAATATCAAGAACGATTTGGCGCTACAAAAACTCCTCCGAGAATCACACCTCCTCTCCGCCTCCTCATCGGGAACCTCTACACCTAGTGCTCTCGCCGCCACGGGCGTAGACCGCCACAAATCCATAGACCTGCACCTCCAGTCGCTCGGCGCAAAGGGTTCCATCTTCAAGCAAAAGAAGATGCCTATGGCTCAGCGCAAACACATGGAGCTGAAGGCACGCACAACAGAGGAGAAGCGCAGAGCCGAAGCCAGAGAAGCGGGTATTGTGTTAGAAAGGGAGAACAAAGCAACGGCAGGGAGGAAAGTAGAGAGGAAAAGGGAGAGGGGCGTCGGTGGGCCCAGCATAGGCAAGTTCAGAGGCGGCACTTTGAGCCTGAGTAAGAAGGATGTTATGAGTATCACTGGTGGCGGCGGGTCGAAAGGCAAGGGCAAGGGGAAGAAAGGGAAAAAGTAGTTAAATAAGATGGTGAAGCGAGAGCATGGAATTGATACCCCCAAATGCATGATTAAACGCGCTGCTTGAATCTCCGTTTTTCGTTTGTGAAAAATACGATACATACTTGTACTTCTCTCCGACTGCCTTGGGAAGCGAATAAAAACAGAAATAGTAGCAGTTGTGACGCAACAAAAAAAAGAAGACCACAGTATGTTGATGCAATCTCTTGACGTGTCCATAAAAAAGGCATAGTGATAGTTCTAACGCAACACTTGTAAAGAAATTCACATCACATATCAACATTTTTAGCCATTTCTTCTGTATATTTCATAAATTACCACTTTTTATTGATACATAAAATTTACCCGCGCGTATTCTTACAAATATGCGCATAAATAAGGCTGATTTGAAATGGCTACATCACGACCAGGGGAATGAGTAGCGGGAATTGCATGAGAAGATGTATGCTGTGCATGGTCTAAATTTACGTGTTGTGTCGGTTAGTGACAAGAGGCTGAAGAAGATCTCAGTGGAAAGTAGGCGAGGGGAGAGTATCCGAAGGTAAGGGTTGTAGGTGGGACATGCATGAGTGAACATGAAGTGAAGAGGTAGGAAGAAATATGTAAGAGGCGTACATGATGAAGTTGAGGGTTTAGTAGTGGGGAGAAAGGCTTGAGGAGCTAATGTCTCTGTCTGGGATGTTATAATGGTACACAGAATCTAGCGTGTTGTCGAAGTAAGAGGGAACACGCGTTGTTCTGGCTGTTGGGTAAGAGGGGCTTTATTGTTTTAGAGAGGGAGACAGGGTATAGGCAGTTTGGCTAAATGTAGAGAACAAAGTAGCTAGATCGAGGTAGGATGATAGTGTTTTATGGGAACCACATTCATTCTTGTTTCTTGTGAAGAGATTAAATCACAGAATGTTCGGAGAGAAAAGTTTGACATTAGAGAACGCATCGAATACGCAAGTAAAAAAAAGCCGAGTACAGGAAGTAGTTCAATATGACGGCAACCTTGAATCACAACATGTATTTCTTCTATTTTATCCAGACACATTCACCTCAAATAGTCTTACAGTATCGGGATAACGGTAGGTAGATAGTAACTATACTGTTTCGTATTTCGCCAACTCGAAAAGAGGAAACTAGAGCCATTCTGTTTCAATTTGTAAAAGTCAGTCAAGATAGCGAAAGATGACAAGATTGAAGGGGGGCACTATTGAGTGACGCCTGTCATTTCAAGCATAATCTCTTACCACCAGTACATGACATTGGGAACAAGCCAATCCGTCCTACGACAAGACACGAGCAGAACATCTCAATCATCTATTCGAGGGCCTAGCCTTCATTGTGCCGAAGTTCCACATTCAATCTCAACCTCAACCTCACCCGTCCTGCCCTTCAATTGACTTTCAACATGCGTCGTCTAGGATATACTACATCGACCCGTCCAACCCATACCGAGTATGATATCAACTCGGTCCATCTATTGCCGCGAGCACAAGGGATTAGGGAGAAGAAGAAAGCATTCCTTACATGCCCAGCTCTCCCCTCACCATTTTCAGACAAACATGCATACGTCTACCATCTAATATCAACGTCTAATAAGCCCCTCATCCCACTCTCTCCCGTGCATCAACCGCATACCCGACAGGGCCATGCCAATAGCTTCAACTTAGCGGATAACGGGCCCCGTTTCCCCCAAACCCATGATCTTTCTTCGACGGACTCATCCGCCAGAACCACCCGTCCCCCACCCATGTGAAGGCTGAAACCTGCAACCTGCATCTCTGATCAAAAGGGAGTGGGGTAACTATTGACCTTACATTCTCGAAGCTTCCATTTGCATCGTGTTGAAACAGTCCAATGTGGGGGCGGATGCGCGCGCGCGGACATCCCTTAGTACAGATACTGATTGCTTGCCCCCACTGTGATCCACTCCAGGCCTGACCCAATATTCTTTCCCCATGTAGATGTACGATGGATGCGGCTTGCTCGATGATCAGATGGCTTGAGAGGCGTTCTTCACCCCAACATGATCGTTGATTGTGGACAAGAGGTATGTGCGTAACCCTGAGGTTGGAGGGATCGGAGCGGATGCGGATGAAAGATGTCATGTTTACGATTTATTTGTGGAGATCGATACTATCGTGGCATCAAGACGATAGGCACAAGTAGTACATACTACGGTACGTCAGAGATGGGCAGTGAGTGTGTGCTAGGTATTGTGGATGGTGTCACGTGCAGTCCAAAAGCACTGAGTGTCACTATCAATGATGAATTGAGTTGAAAACAAGGATATTGTGAAGTGACTAGGGAGTGCATCGGTCATTAATGTGTTTACGCTGTAGCGTTTTTGTGCGACATTTGATGGGATTTAGTCAGGGAGATTGCGTATAATGATGCGATTCCATGTGGCATGGCTATCTGAATAGAATGAATCTGATACAGAAGCCAGTAGTTGACACGTGGTTTGTGCATAGATGAGGGGCCACAGCTCTGGGTGAATGGCGCACAACAGGCTGGTCTTCTGCTGCAGCAAAGTCCGGAAAGGAGAAGAGGGCATTTCATTCTGCAAAGCTCCACTGAGGCTTGAGCGCAACATGGAGGGGTTCATTGCCGCATGTAGTTCTAGCCATGCCCAGGCGTTGCACACCGTTCAGGTCCTGGTACATAAGTAGTAAGCGATTGGAGCGGATGTGAAGCGGCATGCCATGACTCCGTGATGCGCAAGGCTGATTACTGATCTCAAGAGAAGGATTTTGAAGTTGGTAAAATCCCTGATGATATTGTGTTATTCATACGAGGATTCGTGGCCAGCCACCAAATTCACACTCCTGTTTGTAGAAGCCATGGCAAGCCTTTGTAGTCATGATTTTGAAGCCTGCGTAGAGGTAACAACGGTGTTGTAAAGGATGCGAAGGGTGGCAAATAGTATGGAAGGAATGCTTTGGCTAAGGCAAAGCGGGTAATGCGAATGCGATGATTATGGGTCTGCTTTGGGGCGGAATCGTGCGTCCTGCCCCTTTTCACCATCAAACAGGATGCATCTTGGAGGCGCACTGGCAGAGGAGGGGCGCGCGGGTTAAGTCCCATTATCCCAACGCATTCTGGTCAGTTTCGTGATGTATAGCCTGGGTGGGGTGGGTAGGCTGCGTCCGTCGCAGGTATCGTTGTCGTCGTCCTAGGCAGCTGCACGTGCAATGGAGGGAGGCATCAGCAGCCAGCGACTGCACGTATTAGGTCAATGCGTGTGTCGATGCAATCCCACGCATATCCAGTACAAGGTCGCGTTATATGATAGGCCTTTGGCTCTGGTTGGCAGATACCCGTCAAGCTACCGAGATCTAGAGACACGGCTCCTCGGACGCGATTGACGAAATGCGGAAGCGGAAGCGGAAGCCGCTCACCGATGAGCGTCTGGGGCCGTGTGCAGGCCAATTAAGCGGAATCGATCTATTGTTACGGGCGGCGCAGGAGATCTGAGGTTTTCTTCTTGCATCTGCGGGTGCATCGGGGCAGCGGCTGGGGTGGTGGGGGAGCGGCAGGTTGGCTTGCTGGTTGGCTGAACAGTGGGCTGGATGGCAAGGAGCAAGGAGTCCGAAAGGTGGAGGCAAGGGCCAAGATGGGGCCGACCGTGTCGACGAGCCAACCGCCACCACACTGAGAGTAGGAGTGTGTTAAGGTCCTTGAGACGAGCAATTCAGGCGCACAGCAAGACAGCCATTGGCAGGGGCGCGATGCCGAAAACCGACACAGTGGGACAGTATACTGGCCTACAGTCGAGGCCAATTGCCTCTGTCCTATCGCGCGCCATGCCCTGCACCGTAAAGGCGCAGGCACAAGCAGCTCGCCAATCTGGGCCAGCATCTGCCGCACATCGCGCCCGGGGAGATCGCTCGTCGTGACGGCCCTTAGGTTGCGTTGCGTTGTTGTTTCTACTCTGCAACCACCTATACGTCTGTGTCATCATGGTACACGGCCTGGCCTGCCACACCAGACTTGATGGGATTCCTTTTCGAGCGCTGTGCATTGGGCGCGGGTACATACAACCGTGCCCTAGAAGGTATGTATGTAGTATCAGGGACAGTTGGGTCCTTTTCGGTGGGGCACCTCAAGATAGAGTCTGGCGATCCCTCTGATACCTGCGGCGCCGTCAGATGTGGGTAATGACTAACGCTTTGTTGCAGATTTAGATATCATCGGCAAAGGTTGAACTCCAGAGAGAGACGGATGAGAAGGCTTGGGACCGTCTCTTATCGTCGTGGTCGTCGTGCGAGGGCTACGCCCATCTGGCGTGTGGGATTCTGCTCGTCCGCCGCATCGACGTTTTGCAACCTGCAACAGTACATAGATTTGTCACGTATACCATCTGCTCGCCATATTTGCCGCCCTATCCACCCACCATCGTTCATGGTCCCGCAGGTGCGGATCGTTCAGGTACATCGGTATCGCATTCTCAGATCATGCAGCTTGCCTCTCTTCCAGCTAGGCTCGTTCGCATAATCCTTGCACCTCATGCGTCTGGCTTGTTGATGTGACACGAATTCGTCATTTTCATCTTCCGAATGCAACCTACGGCCCTGTCTTTTTACGCCAAGTTCATTAGCCTGTAGTCGCGTAATTCGGGACTATGTCCTGGGTGCAGCGATAGTATCCCTGATCATGGGGGCGATGTAGGAAGATGCATCGGATTTGTGCAAGATGCAGATACGACCCCACAGGGATACTGACTCGACATGCACACCATCTTGGGGATTTCATCATGTGGCTCGACATGTTCGAAACGCCACCCCAGCCCAGCACCGAAATACATCGGAGCACATGAGTGTCACTACATTTAACGTAGGCGCGAGAGACGGCGATCGTCCTATGTCTTGTTGAGAGCAGCATGGCGTCGGAACCTTTACGCGGATATTACTCTATAGCTACACGCTTGTTTTAGTAGCTGCATTCAGGCATCCTGCCATGGCGGAATTCAAATCACTTGATGTAGTGGTGGATACGCGGCGTCTAGGGCGGGATTGCGTAAATCTAGGTCCCGTGTAATAGGCCTTTCAGGTGTGAATAATGGGGTCCAAAACTGCAGACGCTGATGGATTGGAACCTAGAATTAAGTAGAAGGTCTGAATGCAGGGATGTGGGGGAGGCATGAGGGAAAAATGATTGAATAAGATGAAAAACAACAGGTTTGCAGCATGATGGCTGCCGAAGGATGAGTTTGACCCTTTCCACGTGTTGCAGCACGTTGCGGCCCGCTGCAAAGCAAATTTTGACCCGCTTCAACCCTGATGATTTGGGGGCAATGAATTTGAGGCAGTGTATGTTTGTTTCTAGATGGCGCCAAACGGCATATATATATCTGAGATGTCGAACTGGTAATGGGATGACAGCATGAGCAACGCTGCATGTCATGATCATATCCTGCCTTACGATGGCTTCTTGACCAGATGATGCTTTGCATTACACCCCTATTGACCGGAACGCTTGTCTAGCTTGTATGCAAGCTTGAGTATTTGCGGTGAGAGTGGATTATATGCCCATAATGGTGAGATACGTGAACGTATCGGGCAAGACAGCCGAATGCGAGCCTATGATTATGTTCGCTTTTGCCTAGAAGAAACATGCATTTAACCGACACAGGAAGCATAGCATCCGCAAATTTCCTTGCTGGCGGTAAACGTCAACATGGGGCAGTGTGTAAATGCCGGTAAAGGTGACCATGATGCACGCATGCATGTGTTGGCATGATGCGTACCGGATAATTGAGTCCTAAACATGATCATCGGCTTAGCATCGATGTTGGATGCCATGCAGGAAGACTAGGGACAACAAGGGACACGGTCAAGCTCTCGAGGGCGTCTCTTCCCTGTATCGACTTGTCCGGTGAGGAGGAAGTTGCGAGATGAAACACGACTGGCATTGGTCGCGCAGCATAACATGAGACGTTGGCGGTGTGCAGATGCCGGGCCATGCTGCTGTTGACCTGCAGCGATGGGATAGCGACTCTAGAGTAGATGGAGAAGCGGTGACATTGGGCGTGCCGACCGGGACTTGGGCTGTGGGTGCAGCGCTGCTAGAGGATGCGGTGAAGAGGTGTGTGTGAGAGAGTATGGTCGAAGCCACCTGGAGGCGCTGAGAGGAGTACGTGGATAGACGCAAGCATGCTGCGACGGCGAACGTGATCTGTCGAAGAGGCAGGGAAGATGGCGCATTCAGATGGCCAGCGGGCCCGGGGAAGCTCTCGGGCCTATCCGTTTGGACACTGACAGTGCCGCGTTGCTGGCCACCTTACCCAGGTGAGCCTGACAGGACAAACTGTGTGCGGGTGGGAGATCCGTGAGCTATGGCGAGATGGCCCTAAGCAGGTGACGTGCATGCAACCACGCTAGCGGAAAGCTTTGAACGACGCGCTTGACG